>JANZXR010378878.1:0-18028 GCA_027575705.1 Erythroxylum echinodendron
GCCATGTGGAGTATTGTAGTGATCGCACGTAGCGCTCCCTTATCATAGGATATGTATCGGAATGACCTACGGGTGTCCCGGTTTGTACCCTACGGTAAGGGAGTGTTACATTATAACACCACTCTATTCAGATTAGAAGTAGAAGGAAATTGTAATTTGCTTAATTATTCTTTCGATATGTTCGATTGTATGCAGGATATGGAACTTTTGGGCCTAAAATTTAAAGGCCACAAATTCATTTGGTATAACAAACAAAGTTCTACTTGGCATATTAAGAAAAAATTGGACAGAGCAATGGTAAATGTGGACTGGCTCAAGACATTCTCAAGTAGCTCAATAAAATTTCTAGACCTTGGAATTTCTGACAATACTCCTATAAGGATTGACAACTTGTTCACTACTACTATAACCCTTCATCCTTTTTGGTTCAACAACTTTCTGTTCAATATGGACGGTTTTCAAGAAGCTATAAGGAAGGGATTGGATTGTGAGGTTTATGGAACAAAACAATACATAGGCATCCAAAAGATCAAGTATATTAAAAAGGAATTGAATAGCCTTAACTCAAAGAGAGGAAAAAATATCTCTAAGGAGATAGAAGTTGGAAGTGATAAACTTTCAGTAATACAGAAAATGTTGGCAGAAAATCCTACAAATGCACCACTAGCTACAACTGAAAAGGAATCCCTAAAGAACTACTTGGAATTAGTGGTCAATCAGTGCTCCTTATTCAAACAAAGGTCCAGAATCAACTGGATAAAGGAAGGGGATAGATATACTCAGTTCTTTTTTAATTCAGTGTTATCTAGAAAGAATATGAACATAATCACTTCCATCATTTTTGAATCTGGAGTTGTTATTTATGGACAAGAAGGTATTGCAAAAGATGTGAGGAATTTTTACAGAAATCTCCTAAGCACAGACAATGCACCTCCTGGGATTGGAACTGATCTAAGGCAGTATATTCAAGTAAGAATCCCTGCACATGAGGTTGATTTGTTACTTAGAACAATTTTGGATCAAGAAATAGAGAGGGTTGTTTTTGATATGAATGGCTTTAAGGCACCAGGACCTGATGGCTTGAATGGTTTTTTCTATCAAAAATCCTAGAGTGTTATGGAGGGATTAGTTAAGGAGGCTGTGCATGAATTGTTTCAAAAAAGGGGTACTACTTAAGGAAATCAATAAGAATATTCTCTTTTTGGTCCCTAAAACTCTAACCTGACCTCTTGGAGCGAGTTCAGACCTATTTCTTGTACTAACTTCCTCTATAAGATCATAGCCAAGATTTTGGGAAATAGAATGAAGGAGGTACTATGTTTTCTTATTAGTGAGAATCAAGGAGCTTTTATAAAAGGTAGGGATATTGGGGATAATATTCTTCAAGTGTAGGAGCTTTTTAAAGGCTTCAACCCCAGGAAAAGGCTTTAAAACTGCTCTATTAAAGTGGACTTACAAAAATCATTTGATAATGTGGACTGAAATTTTCTGCTAAAAACCATAGAGGTCATGAATTTTCCCCTAAGATTCAGAAGATGAATTCAAGAGTGTATTAATACTGCTTCCTACAATTTATTAATAAATGGGAGTCCTACTGAGATGTTCAAAGGAAGAAAAGGGATTATGCAAGAGGATCCTCTTTTCCCTTATCTATTCCTAATTTACATGGAGGTCTTTACTTAAATGTTGAAGCACAATATTTCTATAGACTCTAGATTCATATTTCATTCTAAGTGTAAGAAACTCTCTGTCACTAACTTATGTTTTGTAGATGATCTTATCCTTCTAAGCAAGGCTATGTCAACACAGTCTCTATACTGATGAGTACACTCAATTCCTTTAAGAAGGTATCGGGTCTTTGTACTAATCTTCAGAAGAGTTACCTCATACTCTCTAAAAGTGCTTCTCATCTTTCTAGTGCCTTATCACTAGTTACTAGAATGGAATGCAAAGATCATCCTCTTCTATATGTAGGTATCCCTATTTCTTCCTAGATACTACGGTTTTGTGAATGTATCCCTCTAATGGAAAAAATTTAGAAACTTTTGGGATTATGGACTAATAGAGCTCTATCCTATGAAGGGAAACTTCAGCTTCTGAAATCAGTTATAATGTCAATGCAAACCTTTTGGTGTTCCTATTTATTTCTCTCTAAGGGGCTTATTAAATCAATTAAAAAGTTGATGAAGCAATTTCTATGGGGGAAGAGAAATGGTGAGAAAGGAATAGTAAAAGTTAGTTGGAGGACTATTTGTCAACCAAAAGAAGAAGGATGTTTGGGTTTGGAATCAATTAACAAGAAAAACAGACTATTAATGACCAAGAGGATTTGGAGAATCCTAGGTGAAAAGAAATATATGTGGATCAAAGGGATCCATATCTATTTATTGAAAGGTCAGATCTTTTGGGCACTAAAAATCAAAGACAGCTTCACTTGGTTCTTTAATCAGATTCTAAGAATGAGGGATGAAGTCAAATTGCACATCACTTGTCAAATAGGGATTAGATAAAGTATTTCCTTATGGTATGACAACTGGACAGGGCATGGAGCTCTAATTTATAACCAAATGGCAAGAATTCTATTGGAGAGGTTCCCTAAGAAAACAAAGCTCAAAGAAATAGCTAGAGATGGAGATTGGTTGCTAACATCGGATGAGATTAGAAAATTGTCCATTCCATATTATAGAAGCCATGGGGAGAGAGATATCTATCTATGTAATGGGATCCCAATTTCAGATATAACTCTAAGGAGGCACAAAAGATAAGGGAAGGATCTGCTAATACGATTGGATGGTATTCCCTAATATGGAACAAAGCTCTTAGACCTAATGCCATTTTTCTTCTCTGGCTAGCTATGTTGAATAGGCTCAGCACTTTGGATAGGCTGAAGTTCCTACCCTCCTCTAAAATGTGCACCCTCTGTTATCTTGAGGATGAAACTAGAGACCACCTCTTTTTTGAGTGTGTTTTCTCAAAAGAGATTTGGCATAGAATCTCTACACTACGTATACTTAGGAATCCCTATTACAGACTCTCGGATATACTACTGAACTTATCTCATTTGAGCACTTCTAAACATGATAGGGATATCATCCTTATCTCAGTAACTACATATGCCCAAACTATATGGAATGAGAGGAACAACAGAAGGTTCAGAGAGAAATCTAATACTCCTTTCTCCCTTACTAACCTCACTATAGCCAGCATAAGGGAACAACTGATAATACATCAGTTGAACCTACACTGTAGCAGAGGAATGGCTCTCACTTGGAGAATCTAATCTCTGATGTCTTCTTTAATTCCTAGAAACTAAACTACTTCATACATCCATGGTATCAATTCAGTTCATATCAGTTCAAATCAATACAGAACAAAACACTTTTATACATCTACGGTCTCAACTCAGTTCAGATCAGATCAGTTCAGTTCAATATAGAGTAGAAAACTAATTCATACATGTATGGTTTCAAATCAGTTTAGAACAGATCAGTTCAGATCAACATAGAGCAGAACATCCAAGTTCTCCAGCAGTTCATAAATACACATACATGGAAAATATTTTAGTATTAGCTTTCTGAACTTACCTAGTTGAAAGGAGGGGGCTTTATCCAGACAACCTTATATAAGCTGATCTAAGCATGTTGGATCGTTGCTGACTCCCTGTTAATAAACAGAAAGAGGGTTATTTGAGTAGAACCTTTTTAGAAGAAGGAGAATATACTGTGTTGTAGAGATTACCTGAGAAGAGAACAAGCATGATGATCTGATCTGACAGAAGGATGGTCCCCACAGAGAAGATCATTCCCAATGAACCCCAACATAGAGAGGATTAGCAAGAACAGAGTCTGTAGTGATGCAAACTTGCCCTAACTTCAAAAGACTTCTTAAAGACGAAGAGGAGTATGTTTACCTGTGATTGAGAAACTTGTTGCACAATAAAACATAACAAATCCATGAGGAAGACAAGCAGAATCTCTTAATCGCTAGAGCTTTCACCATTGCTACCCTACCATTTCGAGAAACTTCTCAAACTCTCCCGAAAGAAGGAGTTTGTTATACCCTAAGTGTAAAAGCCCTTGTTTATTTGTCATGAACATTGTCGTTTTGGTCTAAATGGTGTTGTTGTTGTGTGTCGCTATTTTGATTAAATGGTCTTAGTGTCTCATGGTCTGTTCCACGTGAGAGGAATTTGCAATCTCTTTAAGTGGTTTAAAAAAATTATACAAAAATATGTAGATGTTATAAATGTTTTAAAAGAAAGGAACATATTTATGGCATACAGTGAACTAAAGGGAGATGATGGTAAACTTTACTAGGTATGGGGTTGGTGATATTACCTTGGATTATGTTTAATGTTATAATTGGTAGTTGCATGTATAAGTAAAGGGATTGAGATGAGTTTTACGTATATGCTAACCTTATAATAATGCTATCTGTAAATGTATCTATATGCTATATGAGGGAATCACTTTATGATATCTCTTCTCGTCATGTCTAAGTTGTTAGCGAAGATAACAGTAATAATTAAAATTGGAACGGTTTATTTGAATGGAAGATATCGTGAAAGAGTTCACTACTTTAAACCAAAAATTCTCCTTATACAGTGCAGCAGGACAACGGAATTCGACTCTAGGTTTAACGCCTCCTCCTCCAGCAACTTTAGTGCACTCCAAAGGGTGGAATAGGAACTGTCTCCGAGAGAAAAAAGTAATGTAGAATGAAAGAAAAGACTTATGTTTGATGAGGCTTCAAAAGGTGTCAGCAGTAGAATCAATAACAAAAACAATACGTTCTAGAATTCACTGATTTCAATGCTATTCAGCTATCACTCCTTATGTAACATCCTATTTTTTAATGTTAAGGGTATGAATCCTAGAATATTGAACATGATAGGCATTAATAAAAAAATAAGGGAATTGCATTTCATGCTTATGCATAATATAGCATGCATACACGTTAATTTAATTATTCTACAAATTACAATGATTGTTCATGCACTTGTTTGACATTTTTTCAGATATAAATGATAATATTTTGTTCTGAAAATTGATTTGGTGAATTAAATTATTAATTTAGAATTTTGGTAAAATTTGAGAATTTTCTGAGATTTTGGGTATTGATAGACTAGGAAAATGTCAATAGCAAGACAATTGATAAATGACGTTAGAAATAAATGTCAAATGGTAGTAGAAATTATTAATAAATGACAATAAGATTTAATGACAAGTGTTATAGAAAATTAAAAGACAATTGAATTAGAAATTGAAGACAAATGGACTGATTACTAAGAAATATGTAGTAGCATAAGCAAGAAGGCATTAGCATTTAATTTGGTTATTAAGTGGTGAGTGTCATAACATATGTCACGACACTCACTAAGAATTTTAACCTCCTTGCTTATAACCTCCGATTTTTCTAATTAAATGACCATCTACTTTGTCTTTCACTTAAGCAAAATACTCCCATCTTCTTCTTTATTTTCTCAAGCTACGATACTCTCACTCTCACTTTCCTTACGTTGAGCTTTGTGCTATCATCCTTTAGCTCACTATTGCAACACTTTGTTCTCTTCTTCTTGTTGATGAAACCTACTTCTATTCCATCTTGTTCTTGCATATATAAGATGATCGTGAAAAGCTTGGAAGCTAGGGTTTCATGGTGATTTGAAGAAGATTGGAGATAAAGAAGTAAGTAATGTATTAATCTCCATGGGTTGTTTAAATAGAAGCATATATGATGATAGTTTGGTGATAAAATGATCATGAAGAAATGAATGTGTTTATGTCTTATTTTTGTAGGATTCATGAACAATAATGTATGGTTTGTTTAATGGAAGCCTTTGAGATAGAATTTAAGTGATTTCGATAAGGGAATAAAGTAGAAATGACGGACTAAGCATAAGATGGTTTGGTTGTAACATATGAAAGAGTTAACAAATCCGGAAAATTGGAAGAGAATGGCTGGAATATGTTAGCTATACATACATCTGTATTGTGGCCATATCTTGATATGTGAATATCCAAATTGGATATATTTTGTTCTAAATTAAACTAGAGACATACGGCTACAATTTTCATGAAAGAATTGAATTTGAATTCTTTCCTTAAGGGTCTTGAAATTTGGCTTAAAATTGAGTTCTGGCATAGGCTGCAGCACTATCTTTGACAAAAATCATATCCTATTTTTATCGAATAAACTGTATTAATGTATGCTGAACTAGATAAATTTATCTCATAATAGTTGTATTTTATTCTCTTAGCTTTCTATTGGTGTAAAGTTTTTAATTTTTGGATATCTGAATTGAGAGATATGAGTTTTACTAGTTGGAGTGCACATGTACGATCATGCACTAGCCAAAATTTTGAACATGCACAGTCTATAGTATTTGGAGCATAACTTATGGAATAATGAACCAAATTGAATTATTTTTATTTTTATTGAAACTTAAGACATAGAGGAACATTTTGTTAGTAGAAATTATTGTATAAAAACGTCATTTTCTAGGTCAAAATGGCCATACAAATCTGACCTAAAATCTATCCTTAAAAAAATTGGAAAATTGCAAAAAATGGGAGATTAGTTTCTGTCACGATCACGGTAAGGAACACCATGATCATGGGCAGTGCTTTTACATGGAAATGTTTTGATTTGTGCAAGAGTTGAACTAATTAAGGATAAGGTGCTTAACTATGATGCATTTAGACTTAGTTAGGCATGAATGAAGTTTGAATTGAACCTAAAATGATGCTTGGATTTAAGTGACTAAATGTGTGATACGTATGAGGTGATAATTAAGGTTATAAATTAGTGAATGAATTGTTTATATCAAAGTACCTAAAGCATAAGTGTAATAGGAATGAAGATATTCATATGATTGTAGTTGCGATTCAAAAGAGTTGAGTAATATGTATTAAGTAAACGTGAATGCGAATTGGATATTATGAGAGCATATAATGCTAGAAAAGAAATGATGAGGGATGGATTTATGATATTAGAATAACCAAGTGTTCTTGAGGTGTAAACCTAAGAATAAGCTAGACACATACATAATGATGTAGTTAATGATCAAGTGATGTGATTAAAGAAACATACCCAGAATAGTCATTATGAGCATAAATTGTACATTACACATATATAGATGTGTGTATAATAGAATGTTTATGTGATTGTGCAATTAATAATGTGTTTACAATATGTGTATTGCATAATGTTGATATAAGGATATAACATCAGCATCCATTTGTTTCCGAATTATGGAAGCTAATGCTAATCTGGAGCATACTGTGAGTATCCTAGATAGTCTCACATGTTTGATTGTTTGTTTTAATTTCTGTTTTGAATTGTTATATGATATGGATGCTTTGATTCCAGAAATTAAATGTTTGAGACAATTGATGCATGAAAAACTCATTGGAAGTGCTTATTGAGTGTGAATTTGACTGAATAAGTGAATCTTAACTTTAATGTTGAATGCCAGACTAAAGTCCGATGATAAATGTGAATGAGAATATGAACGTGAATATGAATATGTAAAATTGAGCACGATTGATTGACTGAATATAGGCGATGCATTTCATTATATGAATGCATGAAAGATAAAGGCTGTTGTGACTGGAGTAGCTACCAAAAAAGAGCTTAAAGCTCAAAAAGTGAAAAAGAGCTTAAAGCTTAGAATGTGGCAAGAGTCTCTGGCTCACTATGTAAAATGAGCCCTATATCTCCAACTGATAAGGGATAGTTATTAATGAGTCTGATATTCACAATAGATACGGGACAGTTATAGGCACTCAGTCATAATAATAATAATTGAAAGTGAGTCTTATGAGTATTGCATATATAATTGATATGTATGTTTAAATGATTGAAATGAACTGTTTAAATTGTTCAAATGTGAAATATCAAATAAATGAATAAAGTGTTGATTGATGCTACATGATGAATTAATAAAGTGATGTGAATTATATGATTACATGAACTATATGTGTTATGTGTTATAAGTGAGCCATCGATGACAGGTAGCTCACTGAGTTCTTAAAACTCAACAAAATTGTAAATTTTTCAAGCTCAGAGGAGATACCCAGTTAGACAAATTGGAAATATAGCCGCTGAAGTTGAATAAGAGATAGAGGTCAGGATCAGTTGGCGTCTGCATACATTTTCTGTTATTTTTATATTAAAGTATGTATTCCGCAAATATTGTACCATGTGTGTGTGGATCATTCTGATATGTAATGACTTGATGACTGAAAGTGTTTGAAATTTGTAAAGGGCCCAAATGATTATAGGAATTCTACAATGTGTATATTGTTTATGACAATTGTGATTGAAATTGTTATAAATAAAATGAGCCATTAATGATTTTTGGTTTTTTGAAAAATGTGTGTGATGTTTGAGAAAAATTTTTGTAATGAGTTTAGTTTGACTACTCTAGTGCACCGCTTTCACAGGGTATGTGTCCAAATATTCTCGAATGTATAGATACACGCTCGGTGGAGGTGGGGTGTTACACCTCGTGTGAGGTGTGACGCTCTACGACTGAATGAATATTAAACTCAATAGTTTTGGTTTCAGCGCGAATAAAACAAGAGGCTTGTATTGAATACTACTCTCACATGATGGATTAATTAGTCCAATCAAAAGTTGTTTATTCTTTAGTATATAGATGAACATCGTGAGGTGAGCAATATATAGGACAATCAAAATGAACTTTATTAAGTGAGAGTAATGGTAATAAAAGAAAGGCAATGTTTTTATTATTAATGGCAATAAATAGAGAATTAATGAAAGATTCGTTACGAACGTTTCCTTTCCCATTAAACCAAGTTTTTGGAACAATAACATCCAATAATCCCCCACTTTGTCGAAAACTTAAAACAAACTATAACAATTTAGGAGAAAAAATAGGCGAAAAATCAGGTGAACTAAGTCTTTAACTTACTGTTTAAGAAAATAAGAAACAGAACCTGCTAAAGAAATAAATAGCCTCAAAATGTCTTGGTCTCATGATCGCTTTAAAGAGATAGCCCAAATACTTTCATCAGAGGGTGGCTAGCCCCCTACAACACATAGCTGAGTCCATCAAATGTGTACTACTCACACCACCGAAACTTGTGCTATAAAACTCATTAAAGATTAAACAATCCAACCTCTCAAATGTAGTAAAGTTATGCTATGTACGCTATTCAACAAATGAACATATCTCAGCATTATTCCACAAACAACGTATAAGTAAATAGTCACTACATAACTTTGTTTGACCTATTGAACTTGATTTATTAAGACGAGTGTCCATCATGAGGTTACCGCACAATTAGGCTCATCCCCATCCTTTAGTATGTTCTAAAACTAGTTTCTTACTCAAATCTTTTGTAAATGGATCCGCTAAGTTCCTTTCTGACTTAACATAGTCCAGGGAGATTACACCATGTCTAATTAAAGTACACACAATTTTATGTCTCAATATGATGTGTCTACTTTTATTACTATATGTCTTGTTCTTGGCAAAATGAATGGCAGCCTACGAATCACAATGAAGAAACACAGAAGGATTTGATTTTTTCTAAAGCGGGATACCCACTAAGATATTCCTTAGCCACTCAGCTCCTTAGCCACTCAGCTTCTCATCCTGCTAGCTCCAAAGTCAGAAACTCATCCTCCATTGTTGATCTAGCAATACATGTTTGCTTGGTTGATTTCTAAGACACTGCAGCTCCTACCCAGATAAAAACATAACCACTGGTATAGTATATATCATCACTCTCTGTAACCCAGTTAACATCATAATACCCCTCCAATACAAGAGGATGGTCACCAAAAGATAATCCATAATGCATAGTACCTTTCAAATATCTCAACAAACGAATCAATGCATTACAATGCTCTTGGCTAGGATTATGAATATACCTACTAAGTCTACTCACTTAGTATGGAATATAAGGACAAGAATAGTTCATTAAGAACATTACACTATCAAGAATTTTAGTATACTCAACTTGGTTTACACTATCACCAAGATTTTTTTTGAAGCAACACTAGCATCATAGGGAGTCTTGACTGATTCAACATCATAGTAATAAAACTTTTTCAAAATTTTCTCAAAATAATTAGTTTGATTTAACCTAAAACTATAGTCAGTCCTATCAACTTTGATTCCTAAAATAAAGTCCACAAGTCTAAGATCTTTCATATTAAAGGAAGACTTTAGCAGACTCTTGGTAGTATCAATGATGGATAAATAGTACAAAAAATAAGTATATCATCCACATAAAGAGTTATGATCACATAACTATTGGTGTTAGATTTCACATAAATGCAAGAGTCAACATCACAAGAGGTGAAACCATATTTGAAATCTCAGTTTCAAATTTCTCGTGCCATTGTTTGGGAGCTTGTTTAAGCCCATATAAAGACTTAACCAACTTACGTACCTTTTGTTCTTGACCAGGAACTCTAAACCCCTCAGGCTAGACCATATAAATTTCCTAATCTAGATCACCATTCAAGAAAGTTGTCTTAACATCCATTTGATGCACATGAAGCTTAAATACCGAGGCAATAGCAAATGGCATCCTTATAGATGCAATTTTAGTAACAGGAGAGAAAGTATTAAAAAAGTCTAATCATTCCTTTTGTTTAAAGCCTTTAATTGCAAGTCTTGCCTTGAACCTCTCAATGGTTCTTTCAGGTCTCAATTTCTTTTTGAAAATTCACTTACACTCTAGGCTTACAACCTCGAGGTAGATTAACTAAAACCTAAGTTTTATTACACATGATTGACTCTAACTCACTATTTATATCTTCCTTCTAAAAGTTAGCATCCATAGATCTTATTGCTTCCTCATAAATTTCAGGATCTTCCTCAATAATATAAGTCACCACAAAACCATCATCTATCTCAATTTTTTTCACCAGAAAGGAAGTAATAAAGTTGGAACCAAAACTGCTGGGTACTTTAGCTCTTTTGTTTCTCCTTAGTTCAATATTTTCCTTTTCCTCTATTTTATCATTAGTAGAAGAAATATGGACAAACTCTCCAAGAACTTACACATTCACTTTTATAGGAAATGTATCCTCAAAGAACATTGGATCTCTTGACTCCATAAGTGGTCCATAAGTGTTAGATCTCTCTTCCTTAACCATAAATCTATAGGCAGCACTATTAGAGGCATATCTTATAAAAATTGAATTAATGGTTTTAGGCCCATTTTCCTCTTATGTTCAGGGAAAGCAACCTTAGCAAGACATCCCTACACTTTCAAAAAACACAAGTTAGGTGGATAAGGTTTGATTTAGTTTCTTATGAGGGACTCTATTTGGAACATATCAAGCTGAAAGAATAACTTCCCCTCACATAAAGTTGAGTAAACTCGAGAAAATCAACATTGCATTCATTATATCCTTAAGTATTCAATTTTTCCTCTTAGCTATTTCATTTTGTTCAGGTGTATAAAGGGATGAAAGCTCATGAATAATACCAACCTTTTCATAAAAATTAGTAAGGAAATCAGTTTTATACTCACCACCTCGATCAGACCTTAATCTCTTAATTTTTCTTTTCAATTGGTTCTCAACCTCAACCTTGTATTTCATAAACATTTCCCCCGCATCACTTTTATTTTTCAATAAGTAAACCTTAGTAAATCTAGAACAATCATCCACAAAAGTAATATAATATCTCATGCCTCCGTTACTCACACTATTCTTAAAATCACCCAAATCTGTGTGCATCAAATCTAATAATTGTGATTTCTCTCGATCACTAACTTAAAAAATGCTTAGAGTGTTTAGCCTTAACACAAATTTGACCCTTTTCCATTTCATTAGTGATCTGGTTAGGTAATAAGTTTAAGTTTTGCATCCTCTTAATTGACCTCACATTCACATGCCCAAGTCTAAAGTGTCATAGGTTTATAGAATCAACATATAAGTAGAAGAAGTAAATTGTAAGGCCCTAAATTGTACCCTAGTTAGAATATTTCATTGAACATATATTGCATATGTCTTAAATTATGGTTTAAAGAATCATACTTAGAGAATTGAAATTTATTGTCTTTATTAGAGAATTAAGGTATTAATGTTGGGCCTGGGTCTCGAAATATATGTCATAGATACATTACATAAGGTTTGGGTGATGATTAATTGAAAAGAAGGCTTGAAAGTTCTTAAAAATCCAAGCTTGAAGTGAATTTTTCGCATGATCAATTGTGACATCTAGTGTTTGTTTGCAAGCCAATGTGACACTCCAACTTGTAAGCACCATATTTTTTGATTCCGATGTCTAAAAATTACAAACTTTATACCGTTATAAATTTAATAGGATAAGCTACAACTTTTATGAAGATAACTTTGTCGAATTCTGCCTAAATCAATACAGTTTATGGTTTATATATGGTTAATTGCTTGGTGACATCTAAGTGTGACACTTAAACATGTAAGTACCATATCTTTTGATTTTGATGTCCAAAAATTACAAACTTTATACCATTGGAAAGATAAGAGAATAATATACAACTTTCATAAAGACAACTTTTGTTAAATTTGGCCTAAATCAATACTTTTTATTTATGTTTTATACGTCGACTAATTATTTGGTGACAAATGGCAGCATGTCGTATGGATAAGTGGCAACTCCTAAGTGGGACAAGTGTAGAACATGCATATAGCCACATGCTATTACCATTTGGTGACACCTAGCATTGGAGGAGACAAGTTTCTGCTAGGGTGTTCTGTTTTTGCTTAGTTCTTCATCATCTTGTTATCTCATCACCATCGAAACTTTCTCACTCACACCTCCTGGAATTTTTGCTTGCTTGTTGAATCATCATCATCACTTGAAGTACTTACATGCTACTGCATCACGGGAGTTAGATCCTGCTATTTTCTATTTTGCTATCCTCTTGGTCATCTTAATCTTGTACGTGTGATGTTTGCTTGAAAGGCTAGACTGGTTTGAGCATTGAAGTATGAATTAAGTTAAAGAAGGTATGGGAATACTAATCTTGATTTACATATTATCATATATATTATTTGATGCTTGATTGGATAGAATGTGTATGGATTTGTTGATGAATTGAGGTTTGGACATGAAACTGATGTGTAATTGAGGCATGACTAAGGTTAAATTGTGGTGAAAAGGATGAATGTTGGAGTAGGAGTGTCGAAAGTGTAAGATGTGAATGAACTGTACTGGTTTCACTGGACAGATTTCACTTAATAATTGTCGGTATTTAGGCTATAACTTGACCTATAGATATCCAAATGCGATGATTTTCATTTTGGATTAATATAAATTCATATTCCTACAACTCTCATGAAGGAAAGGAATTTTGATTCTATCCCTAAGGGTCATGAAATTTGGCCTAAAGTTGAAATTAGGATTTTTTCATTAGTTGGGAGTATTATGCAATATTTTGTGGACAACTTTAGAAATACTGGCTCAAATTGTATGAACTTTAGTTCATTAGAAACTTGATACATAGAGGAACTTTTAGTTAGAAAAACATGTTGCCCAAAAACCTCTTTTTGTATGTCAAAATGGCCATAGTATTTGACCCAAATGAGGTGCTTTTAGCAAAAGCTAGAACAGTAAATGAATGTATGAATTTCGAAACTTTTGAAGTACAATTGATGTTTACATCAGTTTAGTAAGGAAATATACCTGAGAATTTGTCATGAACATGCATCATACATATTCAGTATACATAAATGAATGCTTAATTATGCATAATAGTGATTTGTATATGTGTTAAATATTATAGAGGAACGCATAGAGCGACCACTTTCAGATATTGCTGGGACTTCGAGGCAATAGGCAATAAGGAAGCTATTGTGAGTAATCTTAGATGGTCACACCTTACTTTGTTCTGTTGGTTGAATTTGATTTATGCTGATTGTGTTGGAACTCCGGGAAATGATTGTCCGAGGCGTTTGATGCATGTTTATATCATTAGAAGTGCTACTTGCATGTGAATATGATTGATTACTTTCTTTGCACATGAAATGTCTGAAATGACTTTGTTTTTTTTAAAAAACTATTGAGTCCTAGTTTGTGGGTGAATAGGCATGCTTAGAAGGGTCTGCAACTGCTCCTGTGACACTTCGGTGTCGAGACTTCGATCTCTCTTGTACGAGTCCCTTTACCCACTTCTGTAAATGGCTTAGCAGTCATTAATTTGGTGTTCTGATATATGTTTGATTCTGATATAAACAAAATTGTATTATGATTTTGAAGGGTTTATACCCTCTTTTGATATTCAGCTTTGTTAACTATAAAATATGTTCTGAAATGCATTATGTCTGTTTTATTGTTAAACCAATCTATTAATGCATGCTTATGCTATTATATGATTCAGTATGATGAGTTAACACTTTATATATAGATTAGTTATTATTCACTAAGTTATATATTTAGCACGGTAGATTTGCGCCGTGTAGGTTCAGAACGAGGTTTATAAAGATTGGGACGAGTCAACCACAATGGCCAATAGAGTCTAAGTCTTGTTTTAATAAAAATGTATTTTGAATATATTTTGGCTTGTTGATAAAATGTATGATTTCGAATTGTAAGTTTTTGTAATAACTATGTTTCAAGATGGTTTCGATTTTTGGAACAAATTTGTATTAAGTTCGTGCGATATAATGTATGTATGTTTTGAACAAGTTTGGAATGATTTAAAATGTATGGTTGATTCAGTTACTGAAAATATATGTATTGAACGTATAGTACATTTTTTAAATGCTTTCGCATCGGTCTATTTTTTATTTCTATTTGTCAGCCTGATGTGGCACTCCTGTATCCTCCTAGGGGGTATAGGGTCGTCACATAGATGCATTCATTTTAATGTGAAGTACAAATAAACCCCCATTACAAAATCCTTTACCAAAAAAGTTCCCATTCTTAGTAAGAACTAGCTTATCAGAGTCAAAAGTAAGTTTAACAACAGCCTTGTTAAGTAATGCTCTAGAAATCAAGTTTTTACGAACATCAGGAACAAACAAAACATTTTCTAATGCTAAAACTTTTCCAGAAGTGAGTTTGAGAGTGACCTTTCTAACTCCTTGGACACGAACTCTGTTGGATTTGCTGATGTATATGAATTCACCATCCATAGCTTCATTCAACTCCTTGAATAGGTCCTTATTGGTGTAGATGTGGCATGTGGCTCCTGTGTCAACAATCCACTCGACCAAATTTCTTGCGGGTTGACTTCTGACACCACAACAGTAATGATCTCCTTGTCATCATCACCAACTTCGACCATATTAGCTTGAGGCTTATCAAAGCTCTTCTACTTACCCCATTCGTACCCCTTCTAGTTTAATTTCTCGAACTATCATGGTTTCTATCCTTGGTCCTTCTTTTTATGGTTGATTCTAGCTTAGCAAAAAGCAGCAGAATGGCCTGGCTTGTTACACCACCAATAGTCACCATCAATCCTTTTGCATTTGACCTGACCATGCTTATTGTTGTTGAAGGACTTGTTTTGCCCACTATTCTTCTTGAAGTTACATACATTTCTATGCTCTATCACATTAGCCTTAACAGTAGGGACAAGGGTGAGTGATTTGGTCATATCCTGCGTACGACTGACAACCTCAATCTTTATATGTCCTATCAACTTCTGAAGCTTTATGTCTTTTTTCTTATGCCTTAATTGGTTTTTATACTCATTCTATGAGACAGGTAATTTCTCAATAAGGGCATTACCTTGAAATAGCTCACATATGTTCATACCTTTAGCAAGGATTTCAGTAACTAAGTTTTCATACTCATGTAATTGGTCCATAATGGGTTTGTCATCAATAACAGTAAATTTTAACTACCTAGCAATTGCATATTTCTTAGTACCGGCATCATTTGTCCCATATTTCACTTCTAAAGCATGCCAAATTTCCTTGGCAGTTTTGTACTTACAATAAATATCAAATAATAGGTTGATCATATGGTTGAGCAACACTCCCCTAATGGTACGGTTATCCTTTGTCGTCTTAGGGTCAGTATTGTCACTAGGACTTTTTTGAAACAATACATAATCAATTTTGTATTGTTGAAAGTAAAATATAATTTTCTCAAACCATCATTGAAAATTTCTCTTATACAAAGCCTCTAACTTAGTAAGGTCTAGTACAATTTTCGAGGCAATAGTAAGAGGGACAGAACCTATGCGAGGAGCAGTAAGTGTAAAACCTACGTTTGTCTCATTCATAGACGACATATTGAATCTGGTAATAGAGATGTCTCACTCAAAACACTCAAGCAATAGTAAGAATAGAGCAATATTCTGAAATAAATACACAACAAAATAACCAAAAGAATTACCGATAAACAGTATAAAAAAGCAACAATTTCCAACAAGCAGTAGCAGTTCAATAATTTTTTCGAATAACGTTAGCAACATAATAATTTTTTGACTTAGATTGTTAGTGAAAATAGTAGTAATAATTAACATTGGAACGGTATTTGAATGGAAGATGTCGTGAAAAATTTCGCTATCCTAAGTCAAAAATTCTCCCTCTGCGATGTAACAGGACAACGGAATCTGACCCTAGAGTTAATACCTCCTCCTCCACCAACTTTAGTGCAAGGGTGAAATAGGAACTATCTTCAAGAGCAAAAAGCAACGTAGAATGAAAGAAAAGACTTGTGTTTGATGAGGCTTAAAAGGGTGTTAGTAGTAAAATTAATAACAGAAACAGTACATTCTAGAATTCACCGATTTTAATGTTATTCAACTATCACCCCTAACGTGAGGTGTGAATAGTAAAGCCAAAAGGTTTCGGTTTTAGCACAAGACAAATAAAAGGTTTTATTGAATACTACTCACACATAATGGTTAATCAGTCTAATTGAAGGTTGTTTGTTCTTTCGTATATAGATGAACATCGTAAGGTGAGCTATATATAAGAAAATCAAAATGAACATTATTAGGTGAGAGTAATGGTAACAAAGAAAGGCAACATTTTTATTATTAATAGTAATAAACAAAGAGTTAATGAAAGAAACGTTATAAACATTTCCTTTGCCATTAAACCAAGTTTTTGGAACAATAACGCCCAATATAAGCAACTCAAGATTAATTTATCTCTTACATTTTTAAAGTATGCATTAAAACATTCTACAGTGTTATTTAACAACAAATCGCTCTTAAATATTTTATCAAAGGCATGTTTACATCATCTCTTATCGAGAATATTTGCCAACTAATCATGTGTCTCCTTGTTGATACTCTCCAACTTACTCATTTGCCTCTCATACCCTTGCCAAGTATAATATAAAGGTGTACTTCTCTCTTGAATCTTATAAGTAGCAAGCAGTTTATATTTACTCTATAAATTGGCCCATAATTGCTTAAAACAATAACAATGTTCAAAATGTGAGTACTTATGCTTAAATAGTTCCTAAAGACTCTTTATCACTTAATTGATGCAGGTTCAATATTAAATCATGTGATATTTCTTATCAAAAATAATGTTATGATTTTTATTTTGTTACTTTTGCCTATCATTCATAAACACGCTCAAATAGTTCCTAAAGACTCTTTATCACTTGATTGATGCAGGTTCAAATCACGTATTATTTCTTATGAAAATAAAATTATGAATTTTATTTTGTTACCTTTTTTCTGTCATTCATAGACACCCATAAGCGATCACTACCAATGTCATTAAGTAGACATCTCAAAAATTATTTTTAATTCTCTTAGTGCCTAAGTTTTATAACAACCCAATCCAATGAGAAAATGTTATCATTTAGAGTGTAAGTTCTCGGTTTGTTACGATTTTATGTTTCAAACCGTGATGTATGCTAAAAAAAAGTGAGGGTTCTGGGTGTAGGACACCTCGCCAATGTTGATGGCGGGGTGGAAGGACGTGTGAACGCCCCGCCGTAACACTTGGGGGGTGCAACATGTGTAGAGCATCCAGGGCCGGTCCTGAGGTTTTGTAGGCCCGGGGAAAAAAAAATATGGGCCCCCTGACTTTAATTAAAAATAAATTGAAAAAAATAATTCAAAATTTATTACGTCGTAGA
>JANZXR010378897.1:0-18023 GCA_027575705.1 Erythroxylum echinodendron
TGCTTGGATAACTTAGAGAAAGTCCTGATTAGGTGTGAAGAGACCCATTTAGTTCTAAATTGGGAAAAATGTCATTTCATGGTACAGGAGTACATTGTTTTAGGTCAAAAAATTTCTAGCAAGGGTATAGAGGTAGACCCAGCAAAAATTGATGTCATTAAGAAACTTCCACTACGAAACAATGTTAGATCCATAAGAAGTTTCTTAGGCCATACTGGTTTTTACCTTAGGTTCATTAAGGATTTTTCTAAGATTGCTAAACCTTTGACTGAGTTGTTTGAAAAAGATGTTGTGTTTAATTTTGTGATAAATGTTTGACATCTTTTCAATTGTTAAAGGATATGCTTGTGACTGTACCTATTCTCATATCTCCTTACTGGTATCTTCCTTTTGAATTAATGTGTGATGCAAGTGATTATGCAGTGGGTTCTGTTTTAGGCCAAAGACAAGGTAATATCTTTCATCCCATTTTTTATGCAAGTAGGACACTAAACAATAAACAACGCCATTACATGACCACGGAAAAAGAGATGTTAGCGGTTTTGTTTGCTTTTGACAAGTTTTGCTCATATTTGGTTTTGTCTAAAGTGATTGTGTATACTGACCATGCAGCTTTGAAATACCTGATGACAAAACCTAACACTAAACCAAGACTAATTCGTTAGTTTTTACTTTTGCCAGAATTTGACATTGAGCTGAGGGATAAGAAGGGAGATGAGAATTTTGTAGCTGATCACCTGTCAAGGTTAGATGAAGTTGCCATGGAGAATGCAACAAAAAAGAACACTCAGGAGACTTTTCCTGATGAGCATTTGATGGTTATGACGGTCACTCCTTAGTTTGCAGATTATGTATACTACCTTGCTGGTAATATCTATCCCCCTGATTTTTCTTATGCTCAAAAGAAAAAAATTTTGTCTGAGGCAAGATACTATCTTTGGGATGATCTTTTTCTCTATAAGATTTGTGTGGATGGTATTGTTAGACGCTGCATTCCTGAAGAGGAAATGTTCTCTGTGTTACATCACTGTCATTCTAGAGAGGCTGGGGGACATTATGGTGCATCTAGGACAGCTCATAAAGTTTTAGAGTGTGGATTTTATTAGCCCACCTTATTTAGGGATGCATATACATTTGTCAAATCTTGTGATAGGTGTCAAAGGATTGGGAATATTAGTAGGAGACATGACATGCCATTGACTAACATTCTTGTTCGTGAGGTTTTTGATGTTTGGGGCGTAAACTTCATGGGGCCATTCCCTAAGTCTTTCTCCAATCAATATATATTGGTTGCTATTGATTATGTTGGAAAGTGGGTGGAAGCAGAGGCATTTCCCATAAATGACTCTAGACGTGTTGTTAAATTTTTAAAGAAGAATATTTTTACATGTTTTGGCACACCTAGGGCTATCATTAGTAATGGGGGTCACATTTTTGCAACAAACTTTTTGAATCATTGTTAGCTAAATACGGGGTGATCCATAAGGTTGCTACTCCATACCATCCCTAAACTAGTGGGCAAGTTGAAGTCTCAAACAAGGAATTAAAGAAAATATTAGAGAAAGCTGTTAATGCTTCTAGGTAGGACTGGTTTTTAAAGTTAGATGACGCACTTTGGGCATATAGGACTGTATTTAAGACACCCATAGGCATGTCACCATTCAAGATAGTGTATGGAAAATCTTGTCATCTTCTAGTTGAGTTAGAGCATCGTGCATACTGGGCTACAAAATTTCTTAACTTTGATTTGTCTTCTGCAGGTGCTAAGAGACTTATGCAGCTTCACGAGCTTAAAGAGTTCCGTTTGGATGCTTATAACAATTCGAAGTTGTATAAGGAGCATGTGAAGAAGTGGCATGACAAGAAGATCCTCCACCGAGACTTTAAGGTAGGCGACCAGGTATTGATCTACAACTCTCGTCTTCGACTCTTTCCAGGGAAGCTTAAGTCAAGGTGGTATGGTCCATTCACTGTGATCCAAGTCCTTCCTTTTGGGGTTCTTGAGGTAAAACGAGAAAATGAAAACTCATTCAAGGTAAATGGACAACTAGCTAAATTGTATATGCCCAGGTTTGTGGATAATTCTGAGGAGCGATTGTCTCTTTATGACACTTCGCCTCTTTGATCGTAGTACACACTTTATAGTAGGACTGTAGTTTTCTTTCTTTTCTTTTCTTGTTGTTTCATTTGCATTTCTTTGAGTTGGTTTGAGTTTTCTTTAGGCTTGCGTGGGTGGTGACAAAGAGTTCTTGGCTGATTCTTTTTCAGGGAAGTTTCTTCTTCCTCTTTCTTTTCTTTGTGTTTGATTGTTGATTACTTGAAATTTAGGGAGAATGTTCATATTAAGTGTGGGGACGATTGAGATTATGTGCATAATGATGTTTATAATATTGATGTGGATGTTGAGAGATACGCACTTGAATGGTTGCGACTCTTTTGGTAGCTAACTTGGGTTCCATTTGTGATAAATTTGACCATACCATTCTGTCAAAGTAGTTGGATGGAGAATTGAGTGTATGCGTGAACTTGGAATCGGCAGCTTGAGAGGATAGTGAACCATGTGGATTGATTAAAGTAGTCAATTGCATAAACTTAGTCAATAACTAATGCTGAGTGATGACGCAATGTATAAAGTTTTGATGGATTTTCATTTAAACACATATGAGGTCTTGAGCTATATGACTACATCTCATAGTCATTTATTTTCTTTGTGGTATGTGAGGCTTCCCTATGTGGATTACCTTTAGAACTTGCTCTAAACCTGTTGGATACTGCTAGTTACATGCTTTATGTACATGATAAAGGCCTTCTTTGTTTTCAACCTTTACTTAAAATACCTAACAAGTCATTTTTCCCTTGTTATCCCCTTTGAGCCTTTAACTTTGTTGTTTTCATATTAATCACATAGCATTGAAACCTGAAAACTTTTTAGCCTGACCCTTTCACAAGTTGAATGAAGTACTAAGTATTTGATGTCTTTGACTTACGTACTTTTGTTTTATAAGTTATTCTGAGATGTTTTAGAGGTACATCAACTCAGTTGTTGTTGATTTGAGCTACTACTATCTTCTTCATGTTTATTGTTACCAAAAACAACAACAAAACAAAAAAAACAAAAAAAGGAAAAAAAGAAGATCAAAATAGTAGCGTTTGATAGTGATGAGTAGTTGTAGTCCCATATATCTGTATGTACATTTCAGAACTGATTGTCCCATGTCACTTAGTACTTTGTGAATGCTTGTGAGTCACTTTTGACCTTTTTACCTCACCTTAACCTAAGCCTCGTTACAACCCTTAGTAAAGCCCTTTTGATCCATGATGACATGTACTCTATGTAGTGGAAAATAGGTGAATTGGCAAGCCTATGGTAGTGTAATCTCTTAGAGGAAGCCTTGAGCGAAACACAACCCTTATACACTTGAGCGACATGAGTGAATTTCGTGAGGAAAATTCATTTTAATTTTTTATTTGCTTTTGATCAAAGATATCTACTTTTGATTTTGTTTATGTGCATTGATGAAAATATTATGATACATGTTGTAGCTTGATACTTGAGTTTGCCGAATTTTAAAGGATTGTAATCACTTGATTTTTGTTGAAATAAAATGACAGAATATGTTAGTTGTGACCTAAGTAAGTTGCGTGAGGACAAGCAACAATTCAAGTATGGGGGTGTTGTTAATGGACATTTTGAGTGGCTCTTTAGGACTTAATTCAGAGTCGTTTATGCTCATTTTATGTTTATCTATAGCGGGTTTATCATATTTTAGTATTATTCGAGGTTCGTTGACGTAAAATGCATAAATGAAACAAATAGACTCAAATTGCACTGTTTTTGGATTTCTGGCAGAATTGACCTTTAGTCGTTGTGGGGTTTTTTTCTCAAGATTAGTTTATCCAAAAATTCTGAAATTTCATACTTAAATTCTTAACTCATTGAAGGTTTTTTGGGACCAATTGCAGATTTTTCGGAGCTATAATTTAGGATAAATAAATTAACAAAATTTGTGTCAGATTTTGGATTGCCAGAATGACCTTTCAACGATGTTTTGATCATAACTTTTGACTAAGATGGCGAAATCCTGTGATTCAGGTCTCATATTGAAGCTGACTCAAAGAAGAAGAAACTGATAAAATTTAAGAACCTAAATCATTATTATTTATTTTTTATGCACTTTTGAATTTGACCTTGAAAATCTATTCCAACCAGTCAAGGATCAACATCATCTCCCACCTTTTAATTATTTTGGCCCAATTATAACTCACTCTTCGCTATAAAGTCAGTCTCCATTGCAAGACAAATCAGCCTCCATCTTATTCAAAGAAGCATCCTTCCTTGAAGCTTAGAAAAGAATCAACCTGCATTTTTTGACTGCCACTCTATGCCAACATTCAGCAGCCATCCTTCACGCCACTTCCATTCAACAAGGCCTTCAATTATGGACAAAAGATAGCCAACATTTCACTAATGACAAGATTGGCAGCTGGACTTAATGGAGAGGGCGTTGAATTGGTGGCTTTGGGAGATAACTTGGCATGATATTCTTGAAGCAGCTGGAGATAATCAAGGAACAAAGATACCTGTAGGTGTTAAAGGAGGAGGCTAGATAGCGTGAAAGAGGGTAGCTGCACAAAAGGGAGAGAAGAGGGAGGTAGTAGCGTGAGTGAGAACACTAGTGTGCATGAGATAGGGCTGGAGCAAGATAAAAATAAAAGAAGAAAAAAAACGTTGAGCTGGAGACACACACATAAAGTAGAGGGGAGCAGCTGGCAACAAGGTGTGATCACGTTACAGCAGCTGGTGGCGTGACTTCGTTGGAGCAGCAGGTGGCAATGAAATAAGAAGCAGCTACGTTGCAGGAGAAGATTTGAAGCAGCTAGTTGAGAGAACGTGACATTAGCAGTTTTGGAGATAAAAGATGTTGGCAGGTGGTGGAGATGAAGTGAAGAAAGATAGCTGCGGGCTTGAGGGGAGTGACCAACCTGCAGAAGTGTAGTAAGCGTGGTGTGCATAAATAAACACAAACCTTATTTGTCACATCAACTATAGTAATAAAGGAAGGAGAGTAGCTTTACAGTGAAACAAAAGGGAGAGGTGGCAAGGAAGGAGAGAACGAACACTACATCACTCACATAACAAACCACTTAACGCTCTCCTAATACAAGGTGGCAGCTGGTGGACATTAAATGAAGACAAAAGCTGGTGGCTAAGGAGACGTTGGGGCAGCTTGTGGGGGCAAATGGTGGCGTTAAAAAAATTAAGCAAGAGGTGGCAAGCAATTAGGGAAGCAAAACTTTGCAGCTTGGGAGAGAAAAATAGCTAGTGGCAAAAGAAAAAAAATAAGGTTGCAGCTGGTGGTATAGGAAGGAATGTGGCAGCTGGTTGGAAACATTGAAGCAGCTGGTGGCTTGAGAGTTGAACAGCTGGTGAGAGGAACAAGAAGCAGCTGGTGGCATGAACAACAAAAAGCAGCTGATGGATGGTTGACGCAAGCAGCTGGGGGAGAAAAAAAGAACGTTAGCTAGGAGATTAGCTGGTGGCTTAAGGAGAAAAACGTGAGTAAAATTGGAGATAGAAAAAAAAAGAGAGAGCTGCATGGAAGTTACGTGAATAAGAAGAGCTGGGCATGAATAGAAAGATACATGAACAGTACCAGTGGATCAAAAACCTCCCACATAATTCTTCACATCAGCTACAGTGGCAAGGAGGGAGGATAGAAAATACAGCAGCAGTAGAAGACGTCGACAGTAGAGAAAATTCAGCTGCGAGAAAGGGGGAGTTTTTAATTTGTTTTTTTATTCCGTATTTATTTTAATTGTGTGGATTTAATCAATGCAAACATATGTTATGACCATGATTTATGTTACATTGATGAATATGTGTGAGTAAGTTTTTCCTTTCGGTTAAGGTTATGATTGATATTGGATTGGGACAATTTTTATGGTATTGATTTTTTCTTGATTGAATGCATAATTAATCTTAATTTAGCTTGATCACCTAGATTAAGACCTTAAATACCACAACCAATGGGATTTAATTTTTTGGAAAATTAATCAAGCGACATACTTGAGACTAAAGTATAGACCAACCTTAGGATCTTGTGTGAGAATACCTAGAATTAACAAACTTAATTTTGGGCTTCTTGTATTTAATGCCTTTTATTCCGAATTATCTTTGAACCAAGTAGGTAACTCGGATTTAGAAGAGAAGGTAACACTTGTGAACATTGGGTTCGACATGCTTAAGTGAAGTATTTCCTAAATCAATCTACTGTTACAATTTTATTTTTAGTGTCCAATCCAATTGAAATCTAACACCTTAACCTATTTTTGTCATTTGATTAAATCTAGTCTTTTTAATTCATACCTTGCATTTTCCAGATTTCCTTGATTTGCTTACTTTAATTTATTTTTATTTTATTTTCAAATCAATCAATTCTTGATTGTTCTAGAAATTTTTCATCGTTTCATTTAATTGTCTTACGTGTTGGATTTTCCCTTAGGTACGATATCCGGTTCTTACTGATTTATATTACTTGTCGACGGGGTGCGCTTTCCTCTAATTGGTCTAGATAGAATTTAATTTATATTGTTTTGTTTAGACCACAACAAGTTTTTGGATCGACATATACCCCATCTTTCGAAATTACGTGTCCAAGGAATATCGCCTTATGAAGCCAAAATTCACATTTTCTGAATTTGGCATAAAGTTCCTTCTCCTTTAGTGTTTGTAACACTATCTTTAGATGCTCCTTATGTTCCTCTTAGCTCTTGGAATAAACCAGAATGTCATCTATAAATACTATGACAAAATTGGTCCAGATATAAATTTCATCTCTTGAAGATTCAAGAAATATTAATAATTTAACTTTATCCGAATTGATTAATGCTTTACAGGCACAGAAGCAAAGAAGGGCCATTTGGAAAGTTGAAACTGAGCAAATCAATGAAAGAGCTGTTCTAGCCAAATCTTCAAAAGGAAAAGGTAAAATTCCTTAATGTGATCATTGCAAAAACCAGGGCGTGAAGAGAGAGATTATTGGCATAAGGGAAAAACTCAATGTTTCAACTGTAAAAGATTTGGACACCTATAGAAAGATTACAGATTAAAAAAGGAACAAGAAAATATGGTGGAGTTAGTTGATGAAGAAACTCATTTTTGAAAGTAGGTGAGATGTGCATTAAGATGTGTTTAGAGTGACGTGCTCCAATGATTGCAGGTTGGTGATAAGGGCATTAATAGGATGAGGAGATGTGCATCAATTGGTGAAGAGAAGTTCTTCATAGAATATTTTGAAGATGGGGAGAAGTCAAAAAATTTAAATTGCCATGTAAAAGTTGTTCAATAGCTGACTTAGCCAGAGTTGTCAATTTGTTTCCTAAACTGAATTCTGCAGATTTCAGTTTAAGGGAGAGTGTTAAGAATTAGTTTGATTTATGTCACATGTTTAGCAAGGTTATTTAGTTGTTCGAGTATTTAGGAAGTCATTAAAGTGTTGCTAAGTTGTTGAGTCATGATAAGTAGTAGTGGGTAGTTTTTATTAATGTTTTTGTTAAAAGTTGTGACCCATGTTTGCCATTATACGTAAGCCTTATATATGGCCTCTTTGTTTTGATAATTTACTTGAAGTGCATGAGTTAACATCAGTTTCCTTTTTAACATCAGTTTCCTTTTATCTCGTTGTTCTCATCTTCTTTGGTCATTTTTCTATCATTTATGTTCAAAAACTCCAATAAAATGCAATAAGAAATTTTGGGGATAGATATTGATGTAATAGCTCAGGATGACAGTAAGCAACAAGAAGAAAATCTGCCACGAAGAAAATGTTGAGGTTTCAATTTCCTAGTTAAATGCAGCTGTAGACAACAACCTCAGCATTATAAATTTAGAGCCTGAATATGCTATCCAGGAAATTAATTACAGTAAGATTGTTTCCTCTCTTTACAAAAATCTGAATGAGTTTGTGACTAAGGTCTACTGCTGCATCGTCGAGATGGTGTTCTAGAGGATAACACCCATAAAATGTTTCCTGAGGAGCCTGAACAAGCTCAACATATCGAGACAATTTAGGTTGATCATATTTTAGAGTTGAATAATTTCCAACTTCTAGCTACTAAGTTGAGGAGAAAATATGAGCCCCTCAAAAGTTCCATAATGAAGGATTTGATGATAGCCAAGTAGCTTTAGATAGTAGGGTTGCTTGAAACCAAAGTCAAGGCACCTTTTTAATCGAAGGACCTATATTTTTTAGGAGCTAACTGGAAGTATTATTCAAACCATCTCTTCCATTACAATGGGTGGATCCTCCACTTTTACAATTATAATATTTTGTCCATTAATAAAATTGAGGAAAGCGATCAACTTATGCATTTGCAATATCGGTTAGAGGGTTTCAATCATCATTTGAGCTCACTCTTATTGAGGCCTCCAATTTTGGCTTTCACAGATACCAATTATGGCTTGACTTAGTAAAGATACAATCGATTTCTCTGCAAGCTTGGATAGTCAGTGGAGACTTCAACTATACATTACATTCCTCTGAAGTGGAAGGTGGAGAATTCTCCTTTGTGGACACTAAAGAGCTTATTTTTCTATTCAACAATGTAGAGTTGATGGATCTCTCCTTGTCTAGTCGTTTTTCACATGGTCAAACAAATAAATGGGTGGTATGTTTATCATAAAGAAGCTCGATAGAACATTGGTTAACCCCTAATGAGTAGCACAGTACCCTCACTCTCAAGTTCATTTTGGAGAAACTATACTCGCTAATCATTCATATATGCTTGTCCAAAAGATTGCTCAACTTACCAAGATAATGCTCCCTTTCGCTATTTTACTAGTATCTCACAATTAGTGGAGGGAATTAGGCAAATTATTTCTATTTGCTGGAGCCATGATATCAAAGGATTTAAGGCATTTCAGCTCATACAAAAACTAAAATCTATTAAAGTTACTCTAAAGGTTTTCCTAAGACAACAATCCTCTTCCATTTCTGACATTAAACTTAGATTACAGGCAAGCTTAAGATAATTGCCATCAGGATCCTTATGATTCTAATTTGTGAGTACTAAAGATTAACTTGCTTAAGGAGTACCAGTTGGTTCTTAGTCTTCAACATTCTATCCTTAAGCAAAAAGCTTACATTAATTGGAAAAGAGAGGGGGACATAAATTCTAAATTCTTTCACTCGTTCATCTTGTCTAGAAGAAATAGAAATAAAATTTCTCTTCTCATTGAGGATGAGGGTAATCCTCATTATGAACATGATTCTTTGCTAGTTTTGGCTAAATCTTTCTTCAGTCAGCTGATGGGGCATGATAGCTCCAAGTATCCCTCCTCTAATATGAAAAATGTTCTAGTAAGCTCGTTGGACCTAGTTTTAACTACTTTCTTATCTTCATCGTTCACAGTAAAGGACGTGAAAAAGGTGATAATCAATATGCATCCTACCAAAGCCCCTATCTCAGACGAGTTTTCTACTGGTTTTTTAAACAAACATGGGAAATCACTGGTGGTTTATTTACAAAGACAATTCTCGAGTTTTTCTCTTCCTAAAAGATGCTTAAGGAGGTAAATCACACTTACAACTGTTTAGTAACCAAGAAAAAAAAGGCCTTCTTGTTTAACAGATTATCTACCAATCTCTTATTGTAAAACTCTCTACAAAGTCATCACTAAATTTCTTGCTAATAGATTAAAAAAGATGTTTAGGAATTTATTCATATTACCCATAACCCTTTCATTCCAGAGAGGAATATGGGATACAATATCATGCTTCTTCAAGAGCTGGTTAGTGAATAGGATTCATATAAATGCATGAATAACTTCCTAATTAAGATTGATTTTTCTAAAGCCCTTGACATTCTAAGTTGGAGCTTCATCCAAATTTTCTTGGACATTATAGGATTTCCTGATACCTTTGTAAGATGGATTATGGTTTGCATCTCTACAGCTTCCATGAGCATTCTCATTAATGGGCTATCATCTACTCCCTTTCGAATTGTAAGAGGGATTAGGCAGGGGGACCCCTTATCCCCCTACCACTTTACCATAGCAATGGAGGGTTTGTCTAGATTGTTAAATAAACTCATCGCCTCCAATGGCAACTTTACATTCCATCATTGTTGTGCTAGAAATCGGCTCACTCATCTTTTATTTGTGGATGATCTTGCACTACTAAGTGGAGTAGATCCTCCCTCCATCAATTTGATGCTTTAGACCTTGGAGTCATTCTCTAAATGGTTGGGTCTAAAGATAAACTTCAAGAAGAGTCATTTGTACTTTTCTTTAAATGTGAGTAACAAAGAGGCTCTCAGTCATATGTTTGGTATGAGTCTACACCCTCCTTGTTTCAAATACTTAGGAGTCCCTATAACTGTAGCTAAGCTGAATTTTTATGATTGCATTCCTTTACTTAAAAAGCTAAAAGGTAAGATTAATGTATGGAAAATCACTACTTATCCTATGCGGCAAAATTACCTTATCATGTCCATCCTAAGTATCATATACTTACAGTGGTCAGCTAATATTCTCTGGCCAAAAAGGGTAAATAAGGCGATAGATAGGATATTGAAAGTTTTTCTTTGTTCAGGTAAGATTGAGAATGAACGAGTAAAATGGAGTGAACTCACATTACCCAAAAACACGGTGGCTTAGGTATTATTTCTATCTCCAATACACAGAAGGTGTTGTTATTCAAAAAAATTTGCCATATATTCACTAATAGAGGGGCACTGTGGGTAAAGTGGGTGCATGAAGTTCATCTTCATAATATGGCTTTTTGGCAATTATATCCCTCTCCTTAACATTCTTTGATTGTTAACCAATTATTGCAACCCAAGAGTTTTATCTATCCATTCATCAAGCACGTAATAAGGAATGGTGAAAACACGTCTCTGTGGCATGATAACTAGACAAATATTAGTCCACTCTTTCTCTGTCCTAAGTTATGTCAGTTGCGACAAAGTTCACCTAGTCACGCAACAACCTCAGCCATCATCTCTTGTAAAGTTTATGAAAAGAGTTTAGGTCTGAAATAGTTTATGTGAAACAAACATAAACGTACATAAAATTTAGACATATAAATAAGAAGTCTATATAATTTCATTCACCCAATCAACTATATTTATATACAATGTTGTACTGCAGTTACGTGCAGTTATGCAATGAAATGTAACCATCATACCCTTTGAATCTAAATTTAACTACCAACAAAACCTTTCAATATAAAAAATGTAACCTTTCAATATAGCTAACATATAAAATGACATGTCAACAACTAAAACAAATAAAATATTCAACACTCATCCTTTGGTTTAGGTGCTGCACATACCCAGTTTTTTTCTCAGCACTTCAAACTTGACTTTAGGTAGAGTTTTTGTCAGTATGTCAGCAATCTTCTCCTCAATTTTGCAATAAAGCAAATTAATTTTACCTTTACGTTGCACTTCTCTGAGATAATAGAACTTGAGCTTGAAATGTTTGGTTTTACTATAAAAGACAAGATTATTTGAAATTGTAATACAAGTTTGATTGTTAACATAAAATTTTGTGCTTCCTGATTGAGACAACTTCAAATCTACAAGTAATTTTCTCAACCAAAGAGCTTGATTCACAACAACTATTGCTACAATATACTCAGCCTCTACAGGAGACTGAGCCAGAACATCTTGTTTTTTACTAAGCCATGAGAACATACCAGAACCAAAATCAAAGTAATATTTAGAAGTACTACACGTATCATCTACACAACCTGCTCAATCACTATCTGAAAAATCTTACATCCTGCATGAATTACTACAACTAAATTTAACTTCAAAATCAAGAGTACCTGCAATATACTTGACCATCCTTTTTGCTATTGTATAATGAGAGTGCATCAATCTAGATAATATAGTAATGACATACACAATATCAGGCCTTGTAGCTATCAAATACATTAAGAATCCAATTAGACTGCTATACACTCTTTCATCCACTTTACTTGCTCTATCAGATTTACTAAAATTTTCTTTCTCATTCATGGGATTATTCATAGGCTTACAGTTCTCCATGCCAAACTTCTTCATAATTTGTTTTATATATTTAGTCTGACTATTGAAAACTTCATTAGACATTTGTCTAACTTCTACACCTAAAAAATAAGTTATTTCACCAAGATCAGTCATCTCAAACTCCTCCATCATTTGTAACTTAAATTCTATCACAAGCCTTTCATTACTTCCTGTCGCTAATATATCATCCACGTAAATAGAGAAAGAAATCATGTCATTATGATAATTTTTAACATAAAGAGTAAATTCACTTAGACTTCTCACACACCACAGCTTCTGTAAATATTCATCTATCCTTTCATACCAAGCTCTTGGAGCTTGCTTGAGACCATACAAAGCCTTTTTCAATAAATAAACTTTCTCTTCTTGACCATTGACATAAAAATCTTCAGGTTGTTCTACAAAAATATTTTCATGCCACGTACCATTTAGAAATGTAACATCTAGTTGCTTCAACCACTTTAAGCAGCAATTGCTAGCAGCATCCTTACAGTTTCCAGTTTTGCTACTAGAGTAAATGTTTCTGAATAATCAAATCTAGGCATTTGAGCATAACCTTTCACAACTATCCTGGCTTTATATTTATTAAGAGATCCATCAGCATTAACCTTCATTCTAAACACCCATTTTACTCCAATAGTTTTTTATTATTTGGTCTCTCCACTAAAACCTATGTTTCATTTTTTTCAACCATTCTCAACTCTTCTAACATTTCATCAACCCATTTTTTTTCTTTTGCAGCTTCTTCATAACCTGCAGGGTCATAAATGGATACATTGCATCGTTCATAAATGTTTGACAGCAACCTAGTTCCTCTAATAGGAAAATCATCTACGTCCTCATCAAGACTTTCTTGTTTCTTTTCAAACTCATTCACATTGTCATCAGCCCAATTCCATTCATCATTTTCAAAGAAAGTTACATCTCTACTAACCACTAATTTATTTGTATTTGACTGATAAACTCTATAGGCCTTTGAGACATCACTATAACCCACAAAAATTCCAGGTTTTGCCTTCTTATCTAACTTATCCCTTTTCTCATAGGGAACAAATGTAAAACATAAACAATTGAAAAATTTAAAATTGTTCACCTATGTCTTGTATCCGTACCAAGCTTTAAAAGGAGTCTTTTCCTGTACTGCTACGGTTGGTCATCTAATCAACATAAATACTGTTGTACTTTTAGCCTCAGCCTAAAATTTCTTTGGTAAATTTTTCTCATAAAGTAAACATCTTGCCATCTCTATGATTGTTATGTTTTTTTGTTCACTTACCCGATTTTGTTGTGAGTTATAAGGCACATTCAGTTGATGATGTATCCCACCATCTTCACAAAATTTAGTGATCTCATTAAATGTATACTCCTTTCCATTATTCGATCTCAAAATTTGCATCCTGCAATTGCTTTGATTTTATATCCAACTTTTGGAAATTATACTAGCCACTTCAGACTTAAACTTAATAAAATAAATCTAATACATTCTGCTGAAATCATCAATAAAAATGATATACAACCTATTACCTTTTAACGAGACTTCACTTATAAGTCTTCCCAAATCTGTATGAATCAACTGCAATTCTTGGTTGCTCTCCAGGCCCTGTTATAAGGGAAGGAAGTTCTGTGTTGTTTGCCATATTGGCAAGCTAAACAATCTGGAATTACTTCATCAAGACTAGATAATCCAATCACAAGACCTTTCTTTTGTCAGAAGACCTTTCTTTTGTAACATAATCAAAGCAGGATGATGAAAATCCAATCTCTTATGTCAAATTTTCGTTTGAGTTTTAACTCCAACAAATGCATTTGCTTCCTCTAGAAAATTAATTTGAAAACTTTTTCCTTTCATCTTCAAGTAAAATATTTCTAAACCATTAGGATCTCAAATTATACATTGCCTTCCTTCAAGATGTAACTTATAGTTCTTTTCTAATAATTGACAAATACTCAACAAATTTTGATCAAGATCAGGTCCATACATCACATCTGAAATTAATTTAGTACTTGACATGGTTTCAACTGCAATTGTACTTTTACTTTTATAAGAATATGTTTTCCATTACCTATCTTCACTCTAGATACAAAGACTTGTCAATGCTCCTGTAGAGTTCCAAATTATTTGTCATGTGATTAATACAACCACTGTCAAGTAAACAAGCTTCATTTTCTACATTGCCTGTAAAACAAGTAACCATAAAAATTTGTTCTTCATCCGGTTGGTCTGCATGCTCTGTTTTTTTTGCTTTTACGTTTTCTTGAGAAGTCTTCAATTTGCAAACTTTATCTATATATCCAATTGTCTCCACCGACATCTAAAATGAGGATGATTACTTTTGCCACAGTGTTGACATGTTTTTTTCTCCTTTACATTTGTACCAGTAGAGATATTACTGTTACCACCATGTATATGTTTCTCACCAATTTTCTTTGAATAGCTTTTGTGCCATTTCTTTTTATTATTATTGTAATCTTGATTTTTGAATTTTACATGCATAACACCTTCAACAGACCTATCTTCACGTATCAACCTTCTTTGCTCTTCTGCTTGCAAAACACTTATAAGTTCTACCAATGAAATTTCTGACAAATCATGAGATTCTTACATTGCAGAAATTTTAACTTCAAACCTTTCTAGTAAGGTTACAAGAATTTTTTCAACAACCCACTTATCAATTAAGTCTTATCCAAGCAATCTAATTTTTTTGACAACTTGTAGAAGTCTGTCAACATATTCCTTTACTATTTCAGACTCCTTTATTCGCTGCAACTTGAATTCACGTCTGAAGTTCAAAAGTTTCATGCTTTTTGTTCTAGTATTTCCTTGAAACTCCTCCTTTAGATATTTCCAAATAGCATATACAGAATCCAGATTCATTATTTTGGTAAATAAGGCATCTAATACTGCTGAATGAGGACATGACTTTGCCTTGAACTTTTTGGTCTTCCTTTCTTTGTGTATTTTTAATTATTGCACCGTAGGACTGTTTAGCAAAGGATTGACATCATAATCTATTTCAATAGCTTCCCAAATATAAACAGCCTCCAAATACACAGTCATTTTCACTACCCAGACTTGATAATTTTCACCATTGAAAATTTGTGATGGTATAGGTGAAAATTCATTAGAAGCCATTCTTTACACTCAATACAGGTCCCTCAAGATACAAAGGCTCTGATACCAATTGTAAAGTTTATGAAAAGAGTTTAAGTCTAAAATAGTTTATGTGAAACAAACATAAACATATAAAAAAATTTAGAAATATGAATGAGAATCCTGTATAATTTCGTTCACCCAATCAACTATATTTATATACAACGCTGTACTGCAGTTACGTGCAGTTATGCAATGAAATGTAACCATCATACCCTTTCAAACTAAATTTAACTACCAACATAACCTTTCAATATAGCAAACGTAAGCTTTCAATATGGTGAACATATAAAATGACATGTCAACAACTAAACTAAATAAAATATTCAACATCTCTTATGGAAACTGGTTTGGTGATTTTCATGGGTGTCAGAGTGTTAGTTGTCCATCTTCCTAACCTTTCCTAAGCTAGCAGTAATGATACTATTATTTGGACCCCTAACATGAAAGGTTTACAAATGCCTCCTACCATGCCATCATCAATAATGGATTGCTAGGAGTTGCTTGGCATTCTCTCTTATGGAAAATACTCTCATCCCGAAATCTTCCCTCATCATATGGCTAGTGATAAAAAGTAGGTTATCGATGAAAAATAATTGGTTTGGCCATTATGACTTAATCTGTGAATTGTGTCGAGAGCTTAAGGAAGATCAGAACCATTTATTCTTTACTTATATTTTCTCTAAATTGGTATGGTGACGCATTCATTTCATGTTCAATATAGCACCTCAAGCTTAGGATTGGGAACCCATGTTAAGCAAGATCATTTCAATCTCTAAGCCCATACAATAGAATGCAATCTTTATAAAAATAGCTTTTCTAACCTCTATTTATTCCTTGTGGAAAGAAAGGAATAGCAGACTCTACAAGGGGGTTAATGAAGACAAATATTTAGCTACAGATCGCTGTATAAATTGGATTAGAGTGGTGTTTATAGCCAAAAGCATAGAATACCACCTCACCCTAGATGTCAACAGGGCATGGCATCTTTGAAACGACTTGTATTTTAATTGTTCCTTTTTTTAATCTTTCCTTTATCTTTTGTAATGTTCTTTAGATGCAAAGTCTAAGGCTTCTATTGGAAAACATTCTAATGGTGTAATAGTTTCTATTATAGTTAAAACAAACTCATTAACTCTTTTTTAAAAATAATGTTGGAATATTAGTTTTTTTTATCCATTTCATATGCTTGTTGTAAATTCTTTGGATTAAATAACTTGAACAGATATATGATTTCAAGCGTCAATCCTTTAATGAATAGGCTCAGAAAATATAGATTTTGCATCACCAACTTACAAGATAAAAAATCAAACTTAGCATAGTAATCCATCACACCTGCAGTCTACTTCAATTTCTTCAACTCCCTCACTTGGTTATCAAACATAAGTTCTTCGAACTATCATTATAATGCTGTCAGACGCTCCCTAGCTTTCTAGTTCCACTATTAACTTATTTTTCACTACAAGAAAATCACCTAATAGCATCGGAATATTTCCAAAGGAAATCATTCCGTCAATACTTACCGACGGAATATCCGTCGACAAATACGGTGTATTTAGCGACGGAAAATACATCCGTCGGCAATACTGGAGGGAAATTTTTCTTTAAAAATCTCCGACGGCATATAGTGACGCCAAAACTTACAACATCGGGAAAAAATGCAGGAACCGTTCTCGCAATTTAATTGCTTTGGATGTTTACCGACAGACTATTTACTGTCTGTATATATTATGTTCCGTCGGTAATAAATGCAAGAATTACTCCCGCGATTAGTTTGCTTTGCCGTTTTAGCGACGGTTAACTTACCGTCAGTAAAAAGCTTTCATTTACCGACGAAAGATTATTCCGTCGCAATATCTAGTAGCTTAGGTACCGACGGATCGATCCTTCCGTCGGTAAATTGTTAACAAACATCGTCGTTTCGATGAAGACGAGACAATAAGCATTAATCACCGACGGAATAAAGTTTCCATCGGTAACTGTCGGCAGTGAAACCTATATTACCGGCGAAATTTGTATTCCGTCGGTATTTGAGTTTCCACCATATTAAATTGGCGCTATTTTACTGACGGAATGTTATGTGTCCATCGGTAACTATCGGCAGGTAAACCTATATTACCAACGGAATTATTGTTCCGTCGGTATTTGAGTTTTCACTGTATTAAATTGCCGCTCTTTTACTGACAGAATGTACTTGTCCGGTGGTAACTGTCAGTGGTTGCGTCGTTTGAAAACCTAGATTACCAACGGAATGTTATGTTCCATCCGTAATCCAGCGACTATAAGTCGGCCACCAAACCCCCTTCCCCTCACGCGTTCATTTCTCTTCTCTCCTCACAAACCATTCGGTCTAGAGTTTTTCGACTCCTTCTCTCGCATTTTCTGGTCGTTTTTCGATTATTGTCTTATTCATAGTGCGTTGTTTGAGATAAACGCTCTTATGAGTGTATTATTTCTACAGAAAAAACATGTTTTTAGTGTTAAATGTGAATGTTTTATTAGATTGAGACTATACATATTGCGTATGAAGTGTTCGATAAAATGCCTTTTATGATGTTTGAAATGTTTTTGTAATTGTTGTGTTAATTTCAGAATTTGAATATGTAATTTTAATAAAATGTTTGATGTGAAGCTTTAATTTATCGAATTTAACATTTAATTGTGAATTTATTGTATATATGAATATTGTCTTTAATTATTAACAATTATTATTAATAATAAGTATTAATATAATTAGTATCATTATTAGTAAGTATTAATTATGAATAATAAGTATTAGTATAATTAATTTGATTGATCTTATGAAATTGATTAATAT
>JANZXR010378985.1:0-18008 GCA_027575705.1 Erythroxylum echinodendron
AAATGATATGTGTATGTGCATGTTTTGTTTAATAAGTGTGCCAAAGGTTGTTAGTCTTAGAATAGCACGTAAGAGTGGGAAAGGATTGCATGTGAAAAACACAGACGCAAGGATAAATCAAGAGTAAAAGGATAATCTATAAGGATGTAATAACATAGAGGATAGATTATAGGCCGAGGATACGAAGGCGTTAAGAGGTTAAGTTGGTTGAGAGATTCGTCTGTGTTACTGTTCACAGACAAATTAGAACATGGAGGACACGTATTGTCTGTGTTACTGTTCACAGAGGACACGTATCATCTGTGTTACTGTTCACAGAGGACACGTATCATCTGTGTTACTGTTCACAGACGAATTAGAACACAGAGGACACATATCATTTGTGTAACTGTTCACAGAGGACACGTATCGTCTGTGTTACTATTCACAGATGAAGCCAAACATAGAGACTCGTATCCTCTGTGTCATTGTTCACAGACTTCAGATGATAGATTCTCCGTCGATAGAGGGTCAACCCAGAAGATAAAAGTCAACCGCAGAGGATAGATTAAGGACTAAGGATTATAAGAAGGGGTTAATAAGTACTACAGTGAAGTGCATCTTCTGTGTTCCTGTTCACCTTGTATCTTCTGTCCCAATGTTGAACCCTCAGGAGCTAGAATTGACCTTCGAGGTCTTCATGGAAGTTATGGAGCTTGAAATCATCTTTCCAACCATATAAAGAATACCCCGAACCGATTACGCTAGAGAAAGTTATGAAGTTTGTAAGATATTGTCTATGTTACTGTTCACAGACTTAGAAATAGACAAAAATCAGACGATATAAATGAGATGAAAGGAAGCCGAAAATGAGACGCAAGCAGTAAGACGATAAAAATAATAGACCATTTAGAAGATAGAGTCAGACTTGGGTGTCTTCATGGATGTTGTAGATTTTGGGAAGATCTTTCAAACCATATCAAGAACAACTTGATCTGATTCCTCTAGTGAAAGTTATGGCAACTGGAAAACATTTTCTGTGTCACATACTTCGTCTGTGTTACTGTTCACAGACTTCGTCTATGGTACTGTTCACGTTATCGTCTGGGTTACTGTTCATGTCTATCTTCTGTCTTATTTTTGACCCACTAGACGATATAATTGGCTTTCGATATCTTCATAAAAGTTGTAGTTCTTCCAATTCTCTTTCAAACTAGCCAAAGAAACCCTGATTTGGATGTCTATAACAAACGTTATGCTAGTAGCCCCGAATCACGTATATGTAAGGTGTGGACTTGCCAACGCTGTCCTTTGAAGTTCTTTCAGTTGAAATGGATAAATGATGGTCGAAGAGCAGTGCTGAACTAATAAGGAGAGCTGTTGAGGGCAATTATGGGTGATGAATATGTGTAATCAGTACGTGACAGTGGTAGTATCGGGGAAGAGAGGATAAACACGATAATGGATAAGTTATTCTCTTTCGGAGAATACTCACGTCTTAGGATACGTGTCATGCGAGTTGGACTTCGGTAACGGGCTCCAACACATAAGACTGCACCTGATTTGATAAATTGAATTTATCATAAAATTCATATAAAAAAATATGGTTAGGAAAGTTAAGAAACAAATTCAATGCAACAACAAAATTAAACTTTATTGCAATTAAAGTAAACTCTATTGCATTTAAAAAAATTTCATACCTTTGAAAATAACCACATTGCCTTCTTATCATCCTCATTAATCTCCTTCCAACTAGAGACACGAAGTAGTGCAAGTTTTCAAATGCATATAGTAACTTCCGACTTGAAAAGGTTGGCATGCTTACCACATACCTTAAAGTACGGAGGAGGAAATTGAACATCAATTTGTTTTCCTTCAACTTTCTTCTTGGCAAGTCTAACATTAATTGTTGGTCCTCGTCCATGTTTTTTAGAATTTATATTTCCTATTTTAAAAATAAAAATTAATAGACATATAAAATATTATATTAAAAATTTAAATGCACAATCATATAATTATGAAGATCACGTTACCAATACTAATAATTTGTCCTTCTAGGCTAGGTGCATTATTTGAAGTTCCAACTGTAGCAATGGACTGTTGATTAAGAGCCTCTACAGCTTCTGCCTCCTCTAACATACTAGGTTGATTTTGTTCATCATCCATATTTGATAAAGATCTACCATTGTTAACCATCTTATAGTTTTTCATATAGTTACCAATTTTAACCATCTTGCACTTTTAAAATAAATACATATTAGGAACAACCAATATATGTAGCTAAAAAAAATTGTAAGAAAAAAATTAATGAAGTTAACAATCAGAAAAAATCAAGAAAAAACAACTATTTTTTAGTCTCTTTCTTATGCCATTGGAATTTTTAAGAAATAACGTTCAGTGTTGTTTTTATCTGCCATTGCTTGTATGTTTCTGGCCTCCCCACTCTCTCCCATCACTCACAAGCTATAACATTTATGGCTTCCCTACCAAAGATCTGTTTCTCAATCGGCATTCGGAATATATTATGACTTGGGACAATAGTTTCTAGCATGTCAAACAAAGCAGAAAATGAAGCAGATCCTCTCGCGTGATAAAGAAGGAGGCATTGTAGGCACCATTTATAGAAAACTGAAACAGAGTTTCTAGCGTGATAAAGGAGGCATAATTGTAGGCCCCATTTATAATTCTGTGGATGAAGAATCTTCTTTATGATATCAAGAACAATGTTTCTACGTCTGTCTACTAACACAGTTAACGTTAAACAACAATAACTTCATCTTCATCAATAAGACGTATACCAGTTAACATTGTATAACGCATGAAGTGGAGTAAAAGTTTTGTAGTTTTGCATTAATAAGATACTCTACTCGTAATAAGAGACAAAAGACTTCAAGTTTATAGTAACAGAGTAATGTTAAAAAAACTCACGTAACAAACTAAATAACATCTCTAATATGCGTAAGCTGAAAGATTAGAAGAATAACTTAAACAAAAAACAATGGTCCTTTACTTGTTGGTATTTGAGCAAAGGATTTGGAAAATGTGGAGAGAAGATTGTACCTAAAGATATACAGTGAAGCAGAGTGGAGAGAAGACTACGCACATGAAGATAAAATTTATTTGCGCCACGCATATGCGACTGTTTCGGTTCATCTTCTTCTACCAGATTTATTGTTTCACAGTTACTTAGATCTCCTCATGATAAACTAGGTGATGTTATTAAGCTTACTTTATAGTACTTATTTTATTAAGCTTTCTTAGTTTTACAGATGTAAGATTACAATCTTTAATACTTACTCTCCAATTTTTAATTTAAAAAATGATTTCATATTAAAGTTTTTAAATTTTATATAATAGTTTAATTTTCATAATAAATTTTATATTTCATAATTTTAAATTAAGATTTCATCTTAAATTTTTTAAATTTTATGTAATAGTTTAAATTTCATAATAAATTTTATATTTAATAAATTTAAATTAAGATTTCATCTTAAATTCTTTAAATTTTATGTAATGGTTTAATTTTCATAATAAATTTTATATTTCATAAAATTAAAATCATATTTAACATTTTTCCAATAAATAATAAATATAGATGAGAGTAATTTATTTTTTATCATAAACTATTATGTTAATGGGATAGTTACATAAAATTTGAATTTATTCATCTAATAAAAATACTTGATTTTAGATAAAAATTTGTATAGAAAATTTTAAATAAAAATATATTTCAAAGTTATGTTTAGCAAATATCTATTGATATGTAAATATTACTTTTGGATTATAAATATATGTACTTCAATTATTTTATAAGAAAATATTTAAATTTGTTTATAAATAATAATATTAAAGAAAAATCATGTCACGTAGTTTCTAGTCCCTAAAGTTGTACAATAATAATAAAATTAAGCTTTATTAGGGAATAAAAGTATAGCAACATCTATAAATGCAAAGCAAGAAGACAATTTAGATGAGGTAGTTGTTCACTCAAGGTTACACGCTTTAAGTTTCAATATTTTTAACCTTGGTAATTACTGCAAGCGAACGGGTCGTTTGCGTAGTACCCAAGGTGTCGATCCCACGAGGAAGATAACTAGCCCTAAAATCTAACGGCAACTAAGTTTGCAAAACCTAATTAAATAACTATTGTAGTAATTAAAACTAATCAAGAATTAAAAATGAGAATTTAAATCACCAAAAGAAAAAATAGAAGCAACTCACCCAAATAACCCAATTTTCAACCTAGAAGTGACCAATTCAGAGAAAGGGGGAATTTATTCAACATTAAAGAAAATCTATCCAATTATGAATTTTTTCGATTTAATGGGCCTAGACGGTCCTAGGATGAATTACTCTCTCTCGAGTTATAATTCTTAACACTAATTGATATTTCCTAATTCAAATTATGAAAATTTCAATCTCTCAATCTGCAATTTGTCCAAAACCTAAATTAGTTTTAACATTGTCTATTAACCTACTTGGAATTTATGCTCAATCTTTGGTTAGAAGACTCGACCAGTTTGATTCAATTCTTTACCTATCGATTTACCTAACTCTCGTTAACCTAAATCAATGATTTTTATCAGCTCACCTCTCAATTTATTGCCCAGTTATGAAGAATCGAATTAAATCACAATAAATCGAAATAAGACACAATCAAAACAATCTTATTAATCTCAAGAATAAATCAACCCGAAGGTAAGTTTAGACAACATCAACACTCTACGAAAAATATTTCTAATCAATCTCCAAAATTCCATACATCAATGAAATCGAAATAACAATTAGAATATACTTTTGGAATGGATCTCGAAGGCGCGACTGGGGGAAATCACCTGTTCTGGGAAGTACGTCATGTTAAGCGTTTCTCTGTGCCTCTCTTTCTTTATCTCCTTCCTCGATCGATTGATTTCTAACTAGGTTTTCACTCGGATTTTTGGCAGAGTCTCTCTTTTTTGTAGCTCTTGGCTCTCTCCTTCATCTATCACATCATATTCTATTTATATCTTCGAGGATCTAGGTCAAAGTTAGGTTCAAAACAGTCCAAAAATTCATTCGAAACTTGAGTTTTTCTGTCAACTCGACGCAATGCATGATCGTCGCCCAACTTGCCACAATTGGGGCTGGCACTTTTTCCTTTCTGTCACGATCATGGCCTTACCTGATGCTCTCTGTCACGATCATGGCTCTTGGTGCACGATCGCAGCCTGGCTACTTCTAGTTCTTCCTCTTTTGTCACGATGGTGGCCTGTGTGCACGAATGTGGCCTATGCTTTTTGTCCCAAAAACTCTTTAACTCTTCCTATTCTTCCCTGTTTACCCGCAACACTAGCAAACACTTCAAGGTACCTCAAAAATATACAATTTAAGCTCAAAGACTCAAACTAACCTATAAAAACACTTAAACACAAAAACTGACCTAATTAAACTCTAAATGACTACTAAGCACTTGAATTGACATTAAAATACTTATCAATTATAATCTTAAAACACCATAGAAATTGTAACTGTCAGTTGAATCAAATTTGAAAGAAATTATCAAATTTATATGGTGTTTCTAAGTTGTTTAGCACCTAAGGCTCAATAATTGTCTGCGTGTAGTTGATTATGGCTCCGTAATATTACCGTACATATTGGCTATAAATATATTAATACGTCATCATTTAGCAATGATCTAGTATCTGCTAAGGGATCGCATTCCTTGATACTATTTTAGTCTCCTTCAACATTGTATGAATCATATATTTAATATAAATAACTTAAAAATAAATTTAATATATAAATTCTAATGTATATTTTTCCCTTTAAAAAAGATAGCATATAATAACCTTGCGATTTACTTCTTATAAAAATGTTAGATATTTAATTGTAAAATAATCAAATTTCATTAACAATATATAGTGACTTGTGAAAGATAAAGATAAGAAGTTTTAATTTATTAAAAACTTTAACTTTTCTTTTATGATTAATGTTTAATAAAAACGTAAACTTATAATGTCTTCTAAAAATCAATAAATTTCTATATTTATTTATTTTGAATTATTAAATATTTTCATTTATTTATTTTGAATTATTAGATATTTTCTATTAATCTAAATAAATGCCTATTTTGTTTAAAGAGACAACAGGTGCGTGTGCGTAAAGAGAGAATGGCAGGCGGAGCTGCGTGAATAGGTCAAAGGTGGGAATGAATAGAAGTGTGGACTGAAAACCTCCAATTTAATTGTCCCATCAAGTGAATAAAGAATTATGTGAAGAGAGAACTGCATGAAGAGAGCTGTGTGGACCGAAAACGTCCAATTTAATTATTCTTTCAAGGGAACAGATAACATGTGCGTGAAGAGAGAACTGCGTGACCATCAATAAAACAAAACAGGTGTGTGTGCGTGTGCATGAAGAGAAGAGAAGAGACCTAGTTGCATAAATAGCATGAATAAGAGTTGCCGAAGTCATATATACAGGTTTTCTCTCCCAAGGTGAATCTCATTAGGTTTTCTGTCTCAATCTCTCTATCCAACCAAGCTTGACTTATTAATCTGTGAATTTTAATTTCTTCTTAGTAATGCTTCAATTTTTATTTGGAAAATATTAATGCTTATACACTTTCCTATCCTAGCAATTTCTGTGTCAAATTTTGCTGAACCCATTCAATTAATTTGTATTGTAGGATAATGACGATTGAAAAGCTTGGATGGAAATTTCTAATAGAGCACTGCCATAATATGAAAAAGGAGTTAATGAATTTCTAGATTTTACATTTAGACATTTTGATGAAGGAAGAGCAGTTCATTGTTCTTGTAAAAAATGCAATAATAATTTATTTCGGACAAGACAATCAATTTATGAACATCTGATGTTAAATGGGATAAACAGAAACTACAAGCATTGGTACCATCATGGAGAGTTTCTACAATATTATTTTGATGATGACAATGATAATAATAAGAGTAATAAAAGTGAAAATGATGATGGAATGCGTGAAATGTTAGGTGATCTTGCGAGGGATAGTTCTTATGATCTAAATGAAGAAGTTGATGATCCTATCAGAGGTGGCCCCACTAGTCCAAATAAGGGAGCTACTAAGTTTTATAGATTATTGGGAGAATTAGAGCAAGAGTTATATCGTGGCTATAAGGAATCTTCCACACTATCATTCATTATTGTAGTGTTGAATTGGAAATGTCTTTACGGGATTAGTGCAAATGCTGTTGATGGAATGCTTCAAATAATGAAAAGATGGTTTCCTAAAGGTAATAAAGTTCCTAGCTCATATATTGACTATAAGAAAGTTTCTCGAGATGTAGGGCTTTCATATGAGAAGACAAATGCTTGTGTAAATGGTTGCATACTTTATAGAAATAAATATGAGAATGCTCAATCTTGTCCAACATGTGATGAATATAGATGGAAGAATAATGGGAAAATTGGGAATATCAATAATGAGCATGACTGCAGGAAAAAGATTCTGCAAAAATTCTTGCGATATTTTCCGTTAACTCCTCTCTTGCAAAGATTATACATGTCATCTAATTTTGCTAAAGATATGAGATGGCATCAGGAAAAACCATGCAATAATGAGTTTATGGGACATCTAGCAGATTCTCCAGCTTGGAAAATTTTTGATACTGTGAATCCTTTTTCTGTAGTAGACCCACGTAATGTTAGACTTAGTTTACCAAGTGATGGCTTCAACCCATTTGGGAATATGAGCACTTCTTATAGTGTATGGCTAGCTGTGTTAGTTCCTTATAACCTTCCACTATAGCTCTACATGAAAGATCCTTATTTCATGATCTCACTTTTGATTCCTGGTCCGAAAGCCCCTGGAAATGATATTGATGTATACTTAAAGCCATTGATTGATGAGTTGAAATTCCTTTGGGAGATAGGTGTAGAGACATATGATGCATTTTTAGAGAGTATTTTTCAGTTACGTGTAGCTCTATTATGGACCATAAATGATTTTCTAGCTTATATTAATTTATCTGGATAGAGCACTAAAGGCAAGTTAGTATGTCTTATTTGCAATCTTGAAACATCTTCTCATAAGCTTCGAAATGGACGTAAAACATGCTATCTTGGTCATCGTTGATTCTTACCTACTAATCATTATTGGAGGAAAAATTCTAAAGCATTTGCTAAACAATTATCAAGGGATGATGTTGTTGCACCATATAATCAATTGTCTCAGGTGAAGTTTGATTGATTTTAAATTATATGTATATTTTATCTATATTCTTTTTTTTTCTTATTTCCATTATTTTCATTAAACAGGTGAATTTTGGAAAGACTGTAAGGAAAAGAAAGCATGGGGATGCTCTATTGCTCAGAAATTGGAGAGAAAAGAGTATTTTTTTCAACTATTATATTGGAGAACACTTAAGTTGCGACATAATTTGGATGTCATGCATATCGAGAAAAATGTATGTGATAACATAATTGGGACTTTGTTGAACATTGAGGGAAAAACAAAGGATACTATAAATACTCGTTTTGATTTAGAATCTATGGGTATACGCCCTGAGCTTCATGCAACTCCCACAAGTGATGGCAGGTATGCATTTCATCCTGCATGTTATACACTATCTAAACTTGAAAAATGGGAATTTTTTCAGTTCTTAATTGATCTAAAAGTTCGAGATGGCTATTGTTCCAATATTTCTTGATGTGTGAGTCTTATTGAATTCAAAGTTTTTGGAATGAAATATCATGATTGTCATGTATTTCTTCATCAATATCTCCTTTTGGCTATACATGGGTTACTAGGTAAAGAGGTGTGCGAAGCATTACTTGAGTTGTGTACTTATTTAAGAGAGTTATGTGCCAAAGTTTTGGATTTTGATGATTTGGAGAGACTTGAAAAATCAATTCCTTTTACACTTTGTAAATTGGAGAAAATATTTCCTCCCTCATTTTTTGACATAATGGTGCATTTAACCATTCATATTATGAGCGAGGCTAAACTTACTGGGCGAGTAAAATATCGATGGATGTATCTTATAGAACGATATTTTTGTAGGCTTAAATCATATGTGGGAAATAAGGCGTGTCCAGAAGGATCAATTGCAGAGGCATATATTATGCAACAATGCATGCATTTTTGTTTAAGGTATTTGCACGAAACTAAAACTAGGTCGAATCATGTTAGAAGAAATGATGAGGAAAGTGATGCTCATTCTCATTATGGGTTTCAAGTTTTCTCATAAGCTGGTAGATCTTTGCTCAGGAAAAAATATAATGAGTTGAGCTTAGCTGAATGGGCACAAGCTGGAATGTATGTGCTAGAAAATTGTGAAGAAATCAGAGATTTTGTGAAGTTCTTTTAACTTTTGAAATGATTCATTTACCATAATTTATTTTATGATTTATATATTCTTCAAGTAACTATTAATATTTTACTTATTTGTAATATGAATGATGCATAAAGAAAAACTCAAGACGGAGGATCCTAAAAATGTAGAAAGAAGATATCAAAAAGAATTCCATCAGTGCTTCAAGAAATATGTAAGTACTATAAATATATTTTGACCTATAACTTTTTGTAAATTATACTTTATATAATATAAATATTTAATTCTCATTACTCATGATAGGTCACCGAATTGCATGATAAAGGAAGTGAAATGGTTAGTGATCAATTATTGCATTTAGCTTATGGGCCAGACAAGTGAGTTTATTGGTATAAAAGCTTCCTCATCAACGGTTGGAGGTTTAACACAAAGGACAAAGATTTGCCATTGAAATCACAAAATAGTGGAATTTTTGTGTGATGTGAACACAGGAAATTTGGATTATTTTGGTGTTTTGATAGATATCATACAATTAAATTATCATTGCAAAAATCGTATCATTTTATTTAAGGCTGACTGATGGGATGTGTATCATAAAAGTGTATATAAGGTTGACAAGTTTGGGTTTCCTATGGTAAATGTCACACGTAAGTTGAAAACTGATGAACCATATGTTTTAGCTTCTCAAGCTGAACAAGTTTACTATGTAAGAGATATTAAGGAGCTCAATTGGCAAGTTGTTGTCAAGACAAAGCCTCATGATTTGTATGATCTTCCTGATGATGATATAGGAGATGAGCCATGCCAAGAAAATGAAAATTTTGGCTCTACACTTCATGAATCTACTTTAGAGGATGATACTGATATAATATCTTTGGATAGATCTAATTTACATGCTGCAACTGTTGAAGAAAATTTGTTAAATATTGATACTATGAGTGATGGAGAAGATGACAAAATTAATTGTGATGACGATACTTTTATGGATGATGATGAAATAAATTTAGCAAATGAAGATGAGGAAGGCGACGATGACAATGATCGAGTATTGACAAGAATTTTTTAAAATTTTCAGCAAGTTAAGACTTTTGCTTAATATATTGTAAGAAGATTTTATTATATTTAAACATTTAATTTTTTGATTTTTTGATGAAATTTCAAAGTTACGTATACTTTGAAAAAAATTGTCACTAAAAACATTTAATTGTCTTGTCACTAAAAAAGCTCGTCTTGTGATGACAAAAAATAATTAGTCACAAAAAATTGTTACTAAATTACGAATAGTAATGACTTTAGTTATAGTTCGGTTTTTATGAAAATATGTAGTAGACACTAATTAATTGAATATTTATTGACAAAATGTTTTGTCACAATAATCAAAAAATTATGTTACGATCAACTGTTTCGTCATCATAAAAAAAGTGATCACTCTATATTTTGTTAGAATAAATAGAAAATATTAGTTATCAACAAATTTTTGTCACAATTACAATTAATTTCTACCAAAATTATTTTGTCGCCAAATGTTATAGGCTTTTAGTGACAAAACTTAGTGATAACATAATGTTAACACTATTAATATATTAATAATGACAATTTAATTGTGAAAGATACTAAATTGCCACAATTAAATCATCATAGATAAGTCAAACAATAGTGTCAATCAATTGTCTAGTCACTGAAAAAACTTGTATTTGTGATAAAAAATATTTATTCATAAAAAATTGTCACTAAAAGTACGAATATTAGTGACCATAGTTATACTCCGATTATAATGACAATTTGTAGTAGAAACTAATTAATTAAATATTTATTGACAAAATATTGTCACAATAGTCAAAATATTGTTTGACAATATAATGTTTTGTCACCATAGAAAAAACATAGTAGTGACCACACTATGTTTTGTCACAACAAATAGAAAATATTAGTTACTAACATATATTGTGTCATAATTACAATTAATTCTCTCCAAAATTATTTTGGTGCCAAATGTCATAGGTTTTAGTGACAAAACTTAGTGATAAAATATTAATAAGGACAATTTTAATTGTGAAAGATACTAAATTGCCACAATTACTATTGTATTAGTGACAAACATATAAATCATCATAGATAAGTCAAATAATAGTGTCAATCAATTGTCTAGTCACTAAAAAAACTTGTATTTGTAATGACAAAAATATTTATTCACAAAAAAATTGTCACTAAAAGTACGAATATTAGTGACCATAGTTATAGTTTAATTATTGTGACATTTTCTAGTAGACACTAATTAATTAAATATTTATTGACAAAATATTTTGTCACAACAGTCAAAATATTGTGTGACGATATAATATTTTGTCACCATACAAAAAACATAGTAGCGACCACACTATGTTTTGTCACAACAAATAGAAAATATTAGGTACTAAAATATGTTGTGTCACAATTACAATTAATTCTCACCTTGGTGCCAAATGTCATAGGTTTTAGTGACAAAAGTTAGTGATAAAATATTAATAAGGAAAATTTAATTGTGAAAGATACTAAATTGCCACAATTACTATTATACTAGTGACAAACATATAAATCAACACAAATAAGTAAAACAATAATGTCAATAAATTGTCTAGTCAATAAAAAACTTGTATTTGTGATGAAAAATTATTTATTCACAAAAAATTGTCACTAAAAGTACGAATATTAGTGACCATAGTTATAGTCCGATTATTATGACAATTTGTAGTAGACATTAATTAGTTAAATATTTATTGACAAAATATTTTGTCACAACAGTCAAAATATTATGTGATGATATAATGCTTTGTCACCATAAAAAAACACAGTAGTGACCACATTATGTTTTGTCATAACAAATAGAAAATATTAGTTACCAACATATGTTGTGTCACAATTACAATTAATTCCCGCCAAAATTATTTTGGTGCCAAATGTCATAGGTTTTAGTGAAAAAGCTTAGTGATAAAATATTAATAATCACAATTTAATTGTGAAAGATACTACATTGTCATAATTACTATTGTACTAGTGACAAACATATAAATCATCACAGATAAGTCAAACAATAGTGTCAATCAATTTTTTAGTCAATAAAAAACTTGTATTTGTGATGAAAAAATATTTATTCACAAAAAAATTGTCACTAAAAGTACGAATATTAGTGACCATAGTTATAGTCCAATTATTGTGAGAATTTGTAGTAGACACTAATTAATTAAATATTTATTGACAAATTTTTTGTCACAACAGTCAAAACATTGTGTGAAGATATAATGTTTTGTCACCATAGAAAAAACATAGTAGTGACCACAGTATGTTTTGTCACAACAAATAGAAATATTAGTTACCAACATATGTTATGTCACAATTACAATTAATTCCTACCAAAATTATTTTGGTGCCAAATGTCATAGGTTTTAATGACAAAACTTAGTGATAAATTTTTGGCAGTTAACAGTATTAATATATTAATAATGACGATTTAATTAGGAAAGATACTATTGTCACAATTAGTATTGTACTAGTGACAAACATATAAATCATCACAGATAAGTCAAACAATAGTGTCAATCAATTGTCTAGTCACTGAAAGAACTTATATTTGACAAAAATAGTTAGTCATAAAAAATTGTCACTAAATTACGAATATTAATGACTAAAGTTGTAGTCTGATTATTGTGACAATATGTAGTAGACACTAATTAATTAAATATTCATTGACAAAATATTTTCTCAGAACAGTCAAAAGATTGTGTGACAATACAATGTTTCGTCACCTCAGGAAAAACATATTAGTGACTACACTATGTTTTGTCACAATAAAAAGAAAATATTAGTTACCAACATATGTTTTGTCACAATTACGCTTAATTCCTGCCAAAATTATTTTGGTGCCAAATTTCATAGGCTTTTAGTGACAAAACTTAGTGACTAAATAAACTTTAACCCTATTAATATATTAATAGTGACAATGTAATTGTGAAAGAAACCAAATTGCCACAATTACTATTATATTAGTGTCAAAAATATAAATCATCACAAATAATCTAAACAATAGTGTCAACCAATTCTCTTGTTACAAAAAACCTCATATTTGTGACGAAACAACAGTTAGTCATAAAAGCATTGTCACTAAATGTCTTAACTCTTGTAGTGAAACAAGTATGGATACTATTCTCTCATCTCTTACTCTGTCTCCCAAGAAGCTTCTTCAATGCGATCATTACTGCACATCACCTTAACCATGGGAATTTGTTTTAATCGAAGCTGTCGCACCTACGAATCCATGATGGCCACTAGCTCCTTTTCGTAGGTTAAATTCTCGCTTACTCCCACGCTCTATGGTTGGTTACATAGAAAAGGTCGGGAATGTATTTGCGAAGCATAGAAATATGGAATAGTAGATGGACTTAGGCCATGTCCGAAGGTAATGCCAACAGGTATGTCACATTTCCAACCTTCTTATCACACCCTTCGTTGGAGATACTTTAAGGAATATGAAATCTCTGACTTGAAACTCCACTTCCTTACGTTTTAGATCAGCATAACTCTTCTGTCTACTAACAGACGTCTTTGGCCTCTGCTTGATTAATGGGATCTTCTCTGACATGATCTTGATTAATTATGGGCCCTCCAACTGCCTCTTGCCTACCTCCTCCAATAGATCAGTGACCTACATTTTTGTCCATAAAATGCCTCATATGGTGCCATCCTAATACTACTGTGGTAGCTATTATTGTAAATGAATTCAATCAAAGGCAAGTACCAATCCCAACTACTGCCAAAATCTATCACACACATCCTTAACATATCCTCTAAGGTTTGAATTGTCCTTTCATACTATCCATTAGCTTAAGGATGTAATGTCATACTAAAATCTAATCTAGTGCTCAATGCCTCCTGTAATTTTTTCCAAAACTGAGATATGACCTACGATCTAAAAATATTGATGCAAGGACTTTATAGAGGCACACTATTTGATCAATATAAACTTAAATGAGCTTGAACACCAAATAAGTAGTCTTCACGGGTAAAAAATGTGCTAATTTTTTCAATCTATTTACAATCTCCTAGAATAAATCACATCGAGTTCTTGTATAAGGTAGGCCAACCACAAAATCCATTGTGATCCTCTCCTATTTCCATTTAGTAATTGGCAATGTTTGTAGCTTACCTGAGGGCTTATGATGCTCAAGTTTTACTTGTTGACACGTCAAGCATTTAGAAATATATTCAGTCACATCTTTCTTCATATAATCCTATGAATACGTATCTCTAATATTATGATACATTTTGGTGGAACCTGGATGCACATTATATGCAGCATAGTGCGCTTCCTCTAGAATCTCCTCTTTCAAGTTTTCTATACCTGGAACACAGTCTCCAATTCATTCTAAGGATGCCTTCTGTATTGTTTTCAAAATCTGCATGTCGTACTTCTTGAACGTCATAAATAAGTTGTTGAAATTTAAGAACTTCACCTTGAATGATCCTAATCCTATCCAATAATATTGACTACACCCTAATGCTAGCCAGTAATATTCCTACATCTAAAATCTAAAACTGAGTACCTCAATCCATCAAATCATGCAACTCTTTGGTCAAATCTCTCCTCTTTATTACGATATGCGCCAAACTACCTGAGGATTTCCTACTTAAAGCATCTGCCACGACATTTGCCTTCCCTGGATGATACTGGAGCGTACAGTTGTAATCTTTTGGTAATTCTATCCACCTTTTTTGCCTCATATTTAAATCTTTCTGCTGAAATGTATACTTTAGACTTTTGTGATATATAAAAATCTCACACGTCTCACTATACAAGTAATGTCTCCAAATATTTAAAGCAAAGATTAATGCTAACATCTCTAAATCACGCGTAGAATAATTTTGATTGTGTTTCTTCAGTTGCTTGGAAGCATAAACAATCACCCTACCATTTTGCATCAATACACATCCAAGTCAACTCTCAAAGCATCATAGTACAATTGAAATCCTCCACCTTCCATTGGTAAAGCTAATATTGGAGCTAAAGTTAAACACTTCTTCAGTTTTTAAAAACTCTCCTTACAAACATCAGACCAAATAAATTGGACATTCTTTTGCGTCAATTGAGTCAACGGGGGCTACTTAGAAAAATTTTGAACAAATCTTCGGTAGTAACTTACTAACTCGAGAAAACTCAGTACCTCTGTCACTGTCCTTAGTTGTTCCCAATTCATCACAGCTCCTACCTTCTTCAGGTACACTTGTATTCCTCTTTGAGATACCAAGTGTCGTAAGAATGTAACACTCTCAAGCCAGAATTCACATTTTAAGAACTTAGCATACAGTTGATGTTCTCGAAGTGTCTGCAATACCAATCTTAAGTGTTTGGCATGCACCTTATCTGTCCGCGAATACACCAAAATGTCATCAATAAAAACAATCACAAACCTATTTAAGAACGACTTGAATACTCTATTCATCATATCTACAAAAGCTACTGTAGCATTTGTAAGGCCAAAAGTCATTACTAAAAACTCATAATGGTCGTAATGAGTCCTGAAGGCAGTCTTAGATACATCATCTCCTCTTATCCTTAGCTAATGTTATCCCGATCTTAGATCAATCTTAGAAAAGTACTTAGCACCTTGAAGTTGGTCAAATAAAGACACTTGTTACAAATAGTCACTTTCTTTAACTGTCAATAATCAATACGCATTCAGAGAGAACTATCCTTTTTCTTCACAAACAGTACCAGTGCATCCCATAGTGAAGTGTTAGGTCTGATAAAACTCTTATCTAACAAATCTTGTAACTACTTCTTTAATTCCTTTAATTCTACAGGTGCCATTCTATATGATGGTATAGAAATCAAAGTCGTACTAGGTACTATGTCAATATAAAATTAAATTTCTCGCTCTAGGGGTAACCCTAGTAACCCCTCATGAAACACATCTGGAAACTTTCGAACTACCAGAACGCTTTAAAGACTGATGCCCTCTATAGCTAAATCTTTGACTGAGGCTAGAAATCTGTGGCATCCTTATCTGAGTATCTTGTTCGCCATTACTGATGAAACTATATTGGAAGGGGTAATTTTTCTATCCCTCTTAAAGATAAACTCTAAGTCCCCTAGAATCTTAAACATCACTTCCTTCTCTTTACAATCCAAGGTAGCATAATGATAGGTAACTAGTCCATTCCCAATATTACATCAAAATCCATAATACAGAATACCGTAAGAAACAATCTCTTACCATTAATCTCCACGGATATGAGTAGTAGATCAAATTTACCTCTATGGCATCAATAAGAGGTGTAGATACTGTTAGGAATTCATCCATCTTATTCGGTTCTATTTCTAACCTTTTAGCAAAGTTAGGCAGCATAAAAGAATGAGTTGCTCCTCAATCTGTCAAAGCCATAGCTTTTAATCCGCAGACTAGAATGATACCTGATACCACTACACTGGAAGCCTATGCATTTTGAGGGGTGAGAGTGAACAACCTAACCTGACCACGACCTACCTTTTGAGGCTAGAGGATTGTCCCAAACTACGGCCTCTAGATCTACCTCCTAACTCTCTCCCTCCGAATCCTTGCCCCTGTTGACCACCAAACTGTGATCCTTCTTGTGCCTATTAAAATGAATGTTACGTCACACTAAAAAAGGACTGCTGATATACCATCACAGGGCAATCTCTAATCAAATGCCCATACTGGCCACATCTGTAGCAAACTCCTGGTGATATGTGACATGGACCCTGATGCACTCTACCACACTGCTAACAAATGGAAGAAGCTGAGCCTGAACTATTGCACCTTGAGCTCTGCTCGTTATTGCTACTACCTATACTAGGCGTGAATTTGAATCCTCCCAGATGCCTATGGCCAATTCTCACCTTTTCATGAGCTCGAACAGCCCTCTGCTAAGAACTCCCACTCTAGCTAAACCTTGGTAAAAAGTTTGATTGTTTCTGATGTCATTGCTGAAAACTAGAGGATCCTGCAGAGTGCCTACTACACTACTCTCCCGTAGACAAGATACCCTGCTCCACCAGAATCCTCTCTAACTGCTTGTCCATATCTACTATGGTAGAGAACTTCTCTCGATAGCTCATAGTCATACTGGCGAAAAGAGATCTCAGCCCTAACACATACTGGTTACTCTTCCTCATCTCATCTGAACAAATCTCTGGGGTATAACAACTCAAGCGTATAAAGTCTGTGGTGTACTTATCCACTATGCCATCTCCCTGGCGTAGGTTCAGAAACTCTGATATGATCGTCTCACGAGTTACAAAGGAGAGGAAGTATTCCATAAATCTCTCTCTAAACTGTAACCAAGTCACTGTTCCTAAGTATGGAAGGATTGATCTCAGTATCAATCCTTAGCCATCCCTTACAGAGAAATCTCTACCAGACCCACTGGCTGTGTATTAAAATAATGCAACCTCCTGCCTTGCATCTCCACCTCATTAAGAAAATCAATAGCTTCCTGAGATCTAGTCTGTCGAACTCTATCAGACGAAACCTTGCATATGCCATAGATAATTGCATATCCGACCTCTCTTGTTCTGGAACTGCCACTAGGGGAGTTAGCTGCTGCTGCTGCTGTATTATCATCATCGAGTCTCGAAACATAGCATTGTTAGCCTCTATCCCTGCTAGGAATGTAACATCCCCTCACCAATTGCTATGAATAGGAGTGTATAAGTGAATAGTGACATATGCAAGCATTCATAAATGC
>JANZXR010378996.1:0-18006 GCA_027575705.1 Erythroxylum echinodendron
TCAAGCAGTTGGTGATCAATATTCCTATTCTATCATTGATAGTGAACCTACTCACAATCAACTTTTTATTCATCATTCTAGTAGTCAACTACCACAAAATCGATCTTTCGATTTTAATGTAAATCATGTTGATACAACTCATTCCTCTTTCTAACTAGAATAAATTGTTCATACGACATCAACATTTAAAGCATCTAATACGACACGTGATAATTCAGATTGTCCAACTGTATCTTCCTTTCCAGTTCAACCTAACTTAGTGATATTTGGTTATATATATATATATATCTCATTCAATAATATTAATAATATAAATTTATATATATATTTAGTTGTATTTGCGTTAATATTTCTCAAATATTTTTAGTATGGATATTTTAATATTTTTAAAATATATTATTAATTGATATATAAAGAAGGTAGATGTTATTTGCATTTAAATATGGATAGAAATATCAAGAGACGTCAAAAGTATGTTGAAATGCTAAAAAATAAAAAACAAAAGAATTTCTATGACGACTTAGAGAAACTCGTGATGCAAAAAAAAAAAAAAAGCTACTTTGCCTACGCTTTGTCAAGCAGTTGGTGATCAATATTCCTATTCTATCATTGATAGTGAACCTACTCACAATCAACTTTTTATTCATCATTTAGTAGTTAGCTACTTCAAAATCGATCTTTCGATTTTAATGTAAATCATGTTGATGCAACTCATTCCTCTTTCCAGCTAGAATAAATTGTTCATACGACATCAACATTTAAAGCATCTAATATGATACGTAATAATTCAGATTGTCCAACTGTATCTTCCTTTCCAGTTCAACCTAACTTAGTGATATTTCTTGAAGATCAAGGTATAAATTTTTTTACCTATATTTTTATTATTTTTAACATTAATACTGCATGAAGTGATCATCTTATTTTTATTATATGTTCTAAGGGATAAATTTTCATCGTTCTTCCTCAAAGTTAGAGTCCCTGCAGAATTTACTTGTTGAGCCTCAACAACTTCCTTTTGTTCCAAATTGTCAACATTGTTATGCAAAGAGATTTTATCTTGAACCTCCATCATTCTGTTGTTCATCAGGACAAATTTCCATTGTTGCTCCTCAAATACCATATGCTTTGAAACGAATATTTATTGGCAATGATGAAGAATCAGAATACTTAAGGAAGAATGTTCGTACATATAATAACAATGTAGCTTTTACTTCCTATGGAGCTAGGTATGATCGAGAACTAGCAAAAAATAACAAAGGGGTTTATACATTTTGTGTTCGAGGTCAAGTTTATCATTTCCTTAACAATTTATTTCTAAAAATTAATAAGGTATCTGGTATCCAACTCTATTTCTTTGATGTTGATGAGGAACTAAAAAGAAGGATTAACAACTGTAATAAACTTTGTGAGGATACATTAAAATTGATTATGACAATTCTACAAGATAATCCTTATGCCAAGTTCTTTTGAAGTCTTAGGGACATTCCATCACTTAAGAATCATGCAATAGTTCTGAGGTGTTATCCTGGCCTTGATCAATGTATTTATAATCTTCCTACTACATCACAAGTGGCTGCTATATGGACTGAGATTGATGATGAAAAAATTGATAGATGTCCATACATCCAAGTCTATACTCACTAGGGTATAAGTTATAGAAATCAATCTTACTATGCATGTTATTACCCCCTTCAATATCCTCTTTTATTTCCTCGTGATGAATTTGAATGGCATCGTGGAATTAAGCGTTTGATTTCAAAGAGAAACAGGAGCAATGTTTTAGATGAAGGAAATGAGACGAAATGAGATACGGACAGAGACACTGCAAGGTGTTTTGGATAGTACTACCGTTGGTCAAACAGAAGGTTCTAGAATTGATCGTCAAGTTATGCTCCCAGCTTCATTTGTCGGTAGTCCAAGGGACATGAAACAACGTTATCTTGCAACCCTATATAGAAAGAGATACAAAATAATCTAAAATTTTATAAAAAGCCACAAGATAGACCATATTTATTGGCTAAAGTATTCAACGCAAAATTTGAAATTCTTAAAAATGAATTAATAAAAAAACAAATCTTTGGGATGTGGATGCATTTGTTTATGTTACTGAGTTTCAGAAGCGTGGATTCCCTCATGCTCATTTATTGCTGATACTTAAACCGCATTCTAAATTGCTAAATCTAGATTCTTACGATCAGATCATATCCGCTGAAATATGAAATCTTGATCAAAATTCAAAATTATATTCTCTGGTCATTAAGCATATAATTCATGGTCCTTGTGGTTTTATGAATAAAGATTGCCCTTGAATGAGAAATGGTGTGTGCAAAAACTATTATCCGAAGAATTTTGCTTCTTTCACTGTTCATGTTGAAGACAGTTATCCATGTTATAGACAAAGAAATGATGGCAAGAAAGCCAAAATTTGCAGACATGAGGTTAACAATAGGTGGGTAGTTCCTCACAATCCGTACCTCTTAATGTTAATTGATTGTCAAAAAAATGTTGAAATATGCTCAACTGTTAAGTTTGTTAAGTATTTATACAAATATGTCTTTAAGGGTCATGATCTTGTCAATTTTAGTATTGTTGATCAAGAGACCACAATTGATATTGATGAAATTAGTAATTTATCAAGAGACCATAATTGATATTTATGAAATCAGTAATTTTCAAGAAGGTCATTGGATTTCACCTCCTGAAGCTTTCTGGCGTATATATGAATTTCATCCAGCAAAGATTAATCCATCAGTTTATATACTCCAGGTTCATCTTCCAGATCAGCAGTTTATTTTCTTTGATAGAAATGTAGATATGTTTTATTTGTTGAGAAAAATTAACTTCTCGAAAATAATGCTGATTAAATTTTTCAAGATGAATTTGACAAATAAAAAGGCAGAAAAGATGAAATGTTTGTATAAAGATTTTCTAGAATATTTTTGTTTGGAATCGAAAGACAAAAACATGGTTAGAAAGAAGTCGAAAGAAAGTAATAGGAAGATTGGTTACTATTGACCCTAGAGAAGGAGAAAGATATTACTTGAGGTTATTACTCACACATGTTAAAGGATTAACATCATTTGATAACTTGTTGATTGTTGATGGTGAGAAAAGAAGTTGTTTCAGGGAGGTTGCGTTGCAGTTAGGATTGCTAGCGTCTGATTTTTATATACAACAAACTTTAGAGGAAGCTGTTATGTTTCAAATGCTAGTGTCACTTAGACTTTTATTTGCTACACTCCTATTCTATTGTTTGCCAACAAATCCAAAGTAGCTATGAGAAACATTCAAAGACGATCTTTGTTCTGACTACCAATATGCTTCTTCCTATAGTGTGTGTAGATCTGATGACATTACAAAGATGGCCCTTCAAGATATTAATAAATCTCTGGAGCAAATGGGGAAAACCTTAAGTGACTACCATTTTACTGATCATCAGTTTGATGTTGACTATCAACAACATCAAACTAAAGAAATACAAAGTGAGAATATACAAGTTGATCCAGAAGACCTATTATTACAATCAAGGTTGAATAATGAGCAGAAATACATATTTTATTTGATTTTGGATTATGTTTTGGCTTCGAGTGGTGGAAGTTTTTTTATTAATGGTCCTGGTGGAACTGGGAAAACTTTTTTGTATTGAGCTCTCCTTGCAAATTTGCAGTCACAGGGATATATTGGAATTGTTGTTGCCACATCAAGTGTTGCAGCATCAGTCTTTCTTGGTGGTAGGACAACTCACTCAAGATTTAAAATCTTGGTTGATTTTTCAAAGAAAAAAGTTTGTCAGTTAAGTCAGCAAAGCAGTATGGCAAAACTAATATTTGAATCTAGTCTTATCTTATAGGACGAGGCTTCTATGGCAAAACGAGAAGTCATTTAAGCATTTCATGATTTACTTCAAGATATCATGGACTATAATAAACCTTTTAGAGGAAAAATTGTTGTATTTGGCGGTAATTTTCGTCAAACCTTGTTGGTTATTGACCAAGCTACAAAACAACAACTAATTGATTCAAGTCTTCTAAATTCACATCTTTGGCGACAGATGCGTAAATTCTCTTTGATGATAAATATGAGAGCTATGTCAAGTCCAGCTTTTTGTGAATTTTTATTACGTGTAGGAGAAGGCACTGAGCCAGTGGATGAGCAAGATCAAATATTCTTGCCAAAACAACTATTTATTCCTTATCATAACAAGGATGAGTCTCTTAACAGGTTAACAGATTTTTCATTATATATTTTACTATCAATTTTATTTTTTTAAACAAATTACAGTTACATGTTTCTAATGCACCATTGCCTTCACCAGGTTACTTCAAAACATTTTCCCTGACCTAAGCTTGTATTCATCTGATTTATATTAGATGATAAATAGATATGTACTGTGTCCAAAAAACAACTGCGTTGACAAAATTAATGACATGATTATTAACAAATTGTCAGGAAATGTCCATTCATATATGATTTTTGACAAAATGATTGACTGAAGGCATCAAGTAGATTATAAAGATTTTCTCAATTCTTTAAATCCTAAAGGCCTACCTCCGCACAAACTGTTTCTCAAAGAAGGCTCCCCAGTTATGCTCCTAAGAAATTTGAATCTAACTGAGGGACTATGCAATGGGATAAGGTTGATATGTAGGCAATTAAAGACCATACAATTTCTGCAAAAATTGCCTTTGGACCTCACAAAGGAAATTTAGTTTTTATACCTAAGAATCCTTTGCAATCTTTAGAAAATGAAAAAAATGCAATACCTTTTGTCAGAACAAAATTCCCTATTCATTTATGTTTTGCAAAGACCATAAACAAATCCCAAGGTCAAACAGTTGATTATGTAGGAATTTATTTCCGTCAGCTTGTATGTGTCTTTGTCAAGAGCTTGAACTCCTGAATCAGTTAAGGTTTTGATTATTCCAGAAACTTTTGAGTTTTCAAAGCTTGATCAAAAGACAATAAATATTGTCTTCCATGAATTATTTCAATTAGTCAAATTATAAAGTATAAAACCGTCAGAAGGTATATTAATTGTTTTGTTCAAGTTGATCTAATTTCATTCCATCTATAGAAAATTTATTTTTTTCATTATTATTTTATTAAATAAATTTTTTAAAGATGGAGAAACGTTTATTGATCAAGGATATCTTACCTGGTGCTCAATGGTGGTCATATGAAATTATTGTCCAAAAAAAACATGTTGTCACATCACTAAGCACGCCATAAAAGAGACAAAAGTTTATCTTTTTTGATTATGAGATATAACAATTATACTTTCTTTATTCAAAATCTTCCTTTTTTCTTACTTTATTATTAACAATTTCTTTATTATTAACAGGGATCACAGGTTGAAGGTATTATATTTAACAATGATATTTAATGAATGAGCCATATTTTGCGGCTATATAAAAATATATCATTTGTAATGCCATTGTGAAGCCAATTCTGCCTCAGTACCAAACTAAAGATATAAAATACAATGAATAATTACAAGTTGCACTGTTATTGAACCTGTACCAGATGATGACAACATCATCCCCGTGAAATTTAACTATACACCTTTCACGTATCTTATCAACTATATAAACAATAAGGAAACATCAGTTGGTTAGATCCTTTATCTGTTTCTTTATACAATGTTGATTATTTTTTCCTATTATATGTGATAATATTTATATTATTTTGGTTGTGGTTGTTGACGTCTTGGATCAAAAAGAAATAAACAAAGATAGCAAACTTTCAACTGGAAAAAATTTGTTCTTGCTAACAAATAATAATTTACATTCTCTGTTATTCTTTATAATTGATAAAACCTGAGAAAAGTTCTCTCTCTTTTCTCACATTTCTTTTTTATATTAGGCAACAAACAGTCATAGTGTTGATGTGGAATTCTTTTGTTACTAATGAGGGCCAATAAATTATCAAATCCTTGCATTCTTATCCGATAATTGTGTGTTGCAGGCTAAAAGTCAACTTCTATAATAATATTTTTGTTTTTTCTTCATCACGCTTTTACATTCTATTAGTTATCTTCTATTTTGTTTTTTACCTTACAATTGACATATTTTAGGTATTGCATAATCCACCTGGTTTGACTCGGCAATTCTTATTGATCCACTGATACAAGAAGTTACGGATCTTAAAAATTGGTACTGCCAAATTTTTTATCTTTACTCCATCAAACAAAAAAATTATATTCAAAATATATAATATTTTAATGCTTTTATATTTATAATTATTATCTTTCAGGGCACAACAAAATAATAAGGAGCTTAAAAACCTTATTAACCAACAAGCTTATCTGAGATATAATCCTAAAATATCTTTTGGATTACATAAAAAAATTACCAAAATCATCTTTTTGAAGTCTACTAGTAAGGTAAATATATTTTATATTCTCATACACATTGCTTATTTGATATTAATTTTTAATAAAAATCTAATTATATATTTGTAGACAGCATGGATTAAAGCTAATATTTCCATCCAACACATCTTTCAAAAGTACTAGTATATGACATGCAAAAAATGCCTTTGTTCTACAGCTGCTACTTATAGAGTTCCATTCACTTGTAATTCTTGCAGAGAGAAACTTCCAGCTAAACCCAGGTTTTTCTTTTTGTCTTTTCTCTTTTCAATTTACTGCCTTTTTCTTCTGTTGCACTGTTTATGTGTGGATCTTTTTAACAATGTTCGCAAGTTAATGTAGTTGGATGTATGTCACACCGGTGACACCTTCTTCACGAGTGTCACAGCACGCTTGTTAAACATCTCTAAATTTATTATTTTAATCTCTTTTTTTCTTTTATAACAAGCTTTCAGTATATCTAATTAACATATATATTCTCATTAACTTTTGGTTGCAAATATAGATGCTGCTATGACGTGGATTTGACTGATAAAACATGGACTATCACAACTTCTATTTTTGGCGAACTTGGTGAAAAACTTTTGAAGTTTACTGCAATTGAAGCTATGCAATATTTACCACCAGGTTATATTTTTTTGACTTACTACAGATGCGATTTAATATAACAAGAGTTATGATATCTTATTATATAACTAATAATTAACTTTTTTGCCTTCCTATAATAAGAGTATCAAACTTCCTCTAGAAAGGTCCATGTAGAATTGAAAAGCAAGACATTTCTTCTTCATATCAAATCTGCACACGTTCACTCACCAGATGGAAGATAATGGTTCACTATTATCTATTACTATGAAATTGATGATATTGAACTACAAAAGGCTTCAACTTCAATTGAAAAAACTGATGAAATTTTAACCGATGATCAAAATACCAATGTTACATTACTCCTGCACCTATTTCAGGTATTCGCCATTATTTATTCATTGAATTTGGCATTTGTCATTATTTATTCATTTAATTTTTGCATTTTTATCTTTATCAAACTATGTAAACTTCTTTTTTACTTTAATTATATTATCATCTATTATCTATCTACCTAGCGTTTTATAAACAAAATTAATGTTACCTTATATATTCTGTAGCTAATATACTTTGGTTTTTTATATTTTTAGAAGATATTGTTGAATCTTCTTCAAGAGTCAGACCATGCCTTCATAAAAGATTCAGCGACAGTGAACCCACACCAGCATCAAATGCAGATGTTAATGACAGTAACAAAAAACTCAAATTGTCATAGGCTCTTTTTCTTTGAGCAAAATAATCAAGTAACTTTTATACCTTTTCTGCTTTAATTTCTTGTTTTCTTAAACTTTAAAATTGTGGATAATTGTATGATGGTTTTTTATTGTTAAATGACAACCGTCAGTAATATTTTATTACTTGGGTTATAACCGTGACTTAGTTGTGGCATCTGACAATTGTCTTTATTAAAATCACACACATTCATAAAATAATTATTCAAATTTCATTGACATCTCAACATATCAAAAGAAACCGTTTTCTTTACTTTTTGTTTATTTGCTCTTTTTTTAACATGCCTTGTTTTGTCTTGCATTTTCATTTTTATCAGATGTTTATAAAGTAGATTCCTGTAAATACAACATCATTTCAAATTCTGAACATACATTTTCAACCTGAAATTGTTAGTTTGCTTTGAGCAATACTCTTAATATTACATGCGATTTAAGTATTTCTAGATAAATAAAACCTTGTTGAATATATACAACAAAAAAATTCCAAACTTTAATTTTTTAAAAAACCATTAGGGAGATCATCAATTAGTTTTAGAAATATGTTATTTTATATTTACAAATGATAACTTTATCAAATGCACACTCTGTCACACAAAAGAAAAGAAGAAGACCAAAGAGCATATTTAGCTTAAGCAAATAGGTAGATCACATAACTGATTAAAAAGGTAAATATTTCGAAACTATTAACAAAAACATTTATTTACTTGTGACGCTCTATCTAAATAAGATAAGTGGGAGAAAATATATGAATATAATAAATTAATTTAAGATAATTAATTTAGTGACTAAACGATAAGTAATTAATTAATTAAACTATAATTAATTTATTTATTAAAATGTAATTCATGCCTTAACGCCTCAGACAAATATATTTAATAAATATTATTTTATTATTAATTACGCTTTTATTCATTGTCCAATATTATTAATATTTTATGCTATTATTAATTATAAATTATTACTTGTTTTTATTCATGTTATTAACTGTATATGATGGCATGCACGGTTGTGACTACATAAGTCACAACCGTACATGTTCTTATTATTTGTATGCATATATATGTTTTCTAATTTTTACTTAGATATTATAAAATTTGTATTTACTTTCTACATTTTATCCATTTATAAAAAATACATTACCTTATACATTTCCTAATTTTTTTTTCATTCCAAATTTTTACTAACAAATTTTACTTATTCATTTTTAATATTCTAACTTACATATTTTTTATAATTCTATCACATTGACAAATTTTAACCTTGTTAATCCCTTTCTAATAAATTTCAAATTTTAAATATTTATAATTTTATCACAAAAATTTAAATTAAACAATATTCATTTATACATTAAATTATATAACATATTGCACTCAGTTCGTTATTTTAATTAACTAAAATTTTTAACTTATTTTGTTTCAGTAACGAGTGTGACAATAAGTTACACCATGACTGACGATATATATTTTTTATTTTTTACTTATATATTAGAATATTTATATTTACTTTGTATAATTTATTCATTTATAACAAATTCATTACAATATGCATTTCTAAATTTTTTATTTTTTCATTCCAAATTTTTACTAACTAATTTTACTAATTCATTTTAATATTCTAACTTATATATTTTAAATATGAAAAATTTTAACCTTGTTAATTCCTTTCGTAGTATACATTTCAAATTTTAAATATTTATAATTTTATTACAAAATTTAAAATTTCACAATATTTATTTATACATTAAATAATATAACATGTTTAAAACATTTCGTTCACCGAAACGCAAGATCATATTAAGTGAGCATTAAATAATATAACATGTTCAGAAATACTTCTACAATTATATTAAGCATAAATACCCCTAGAATTAAATTAAGTGGGGATTATATTACTGCACATTTGCGAATGTCTTTCTGCTAGTATAAATCTAAGAGATCTTTGTTGTAGTTTTATAGATACAGAAAATAACGATGCTTTTAATGATGTAAGTATTACACAAATGTTCATCAGCTGAAAGGTGTAGTTAGATGGGTTGACCTCTTTTTCTTTGAGCATTTTGTTATATAGTTATTAGCTTATTAGTTAATTCTGTGTTTCTTCAATAACAGTACCTAGGATATGTCAAAAACAATCATGGTATAAACAATTGAAATTAGAGAAATCTTTGTTATATATCTTTGAAGGTTAAGCTTCAACAAATGTCAGTGGATGGGATTACAGAAGATAATAAGTACACCACCAAATCCCTCGAGTGATTAGGTGAACAATTGGTTTATGCCATGAAACTAATCAATTGATTGTAGTTTAGTAAAAATTATTTTAAAATATTTTTTATGATTGCAGTTTAGTAAAAATTATTAAATTTTTTTATCTTATACATACTTAAATGTATATGATAAAGTTTATAAAATAAATATACATTGCAAATGAAATTATGATGAGATTATAATTACAAGATTCATATTATATTTATATTTATCCCTAGATTATTCCTAGTCATTATTCTATTAAGACTGGACATTAATAGCTTGAGAAAAAACTAATACACATTATGTTTTTTTTTAATGAAAGAAGTAGCCAATTTTATAAGCTAAAGTATAAAACTATGTAAACAAACGTGGGTATTGTCAAAGAACAAGTTGACTGAACCAATTCTATATGAGAAATCCATTTAAAACATTGCTTGTATTTCTATGGAAATTCTTATTGTGATAATTATATAAGTGATTATTTGATCTGAGATCTCCAAAGTTATCTTGTATAAAGATTGATATATTTTAATATTACTTATAACATATTCTGATTAAGGGTAGCTCAGTCCGTAATCATTAGATATAACATGAATTATATAAAGGTCATTGAGTGATCAATATATGATTCATTGTCTTAAAGTAATAAGGAAGAATATTTAATTATTTTTTATTAGAATTAATTTGAAAAATTTTTAGCCATAGTAGAATGACGCTTTGTAAATAATTTACAAATGTCATTATATAATCAATTAATAATGGTAAAGTACTAATATGATTAGACTCAAATAGAGTGGACATTAATTTCATGCTCTATATTTAATCAAAACATTGTATGATGAAAGAATTGAATTATATGAAGAAAAAAAACAATGCACGAAAAAGGTTAGTCAAAATCATTTTGACATTCTTAATTATTTAGATGATTATGATGTGTTGCTAGACGTTAATTTTGATCTATGGATATAAATTGTTTAATTAGAGAATTAAAATAAATTAAAGAAGTTTAATTTATTTAATCATAAATATAATTTAGAGTTATAATTTATATTCTTTAATAGATCACATATGAAGAACGAGCTAAAGAGAGAAAAGATATTTTAATTAAGTACGACTTGATTGTAAAGTTTGAAAAATTTAATTATTAAATATGAGATATTTAATAAATAAAAATTAATATGAAATTTATTTGGGAATAATTGATATTTAACTAGAATTAATTGCAATTTTAATTAAAGTTTAACTAAAATTAGAATTTTACTTTAATTAAATTACTAAAATGTTCAAATTTTATTATAAATAGATTTAATCTGTAAGAAAGCTAGCATTCCTTGCCTAACTCTTTTTGTAATAGTTGCAGAGTTCTTTCATCATATTTTATGGATATCATTAGAGGTCAGATATATATGTAGCTATAGTGGTTGAGATGAGTCAGTTTCAGAAACAGTTCGAGGTAAATGACAAGAAAAAGATCAAGTTTCGAAATAAGGTATAAATTAATTTTCATTTGTTATTTATTTTATAAAATTAAGTGATCTTGACTTTTGAGAAATTAAAATTAAAAGGTTTCATATTATTTCACTGCATCTAGGATTGGATCCCAACATGCTTTTTTAATAATAGTATTAGAGCCAACTTTAATTTCTATAACTTGATAAAAAATTGTTTGATTTATTAATTAAGATTTTGGAATTAATGAATTACAAACCATAAATAATTAAATTTGAAAAGTATAGATTAATATTCCCAACATAAACCCCAAAATCATATTTGGATTTAATTATTTTTAATTTCAAAAGTTCTTATCTTTTTAGATTAGAAACCCAAAAAGACTAAACTCAATTTTGAGAACTACATTTATAGAGATATATTGGAAGTTGTTTATCTATTCTAAGTCCAAGTACATAAATAATGTATTAAAGATGTTGAGTATTTGAGATATCTGATAGTATTTGAGTTCAAGGTTATATGGATATTAACTTTAGAAGTAAATCCTAATTAAGTTACAATTTACTTATAACAATATCATTTTAAGATTGGAAAGGTTCTGTTAGGATATGTGTTTTTGCATTATTTATTAATTGGACATATTTGATGTGGTTGCTACACTTATGGTTGTGAAAGAATTCCGCATAAAATAAAAGTCTATTATTATCACGTTGGTGGTATATTACCTTGGTGAGAGTTCAAACATAGAAGGGATCTTTTAAAGATAAGTTTTCAGATAAACATAGCTCCTCTCGATATTAAATCTCGGCACTTACGTTATTGGTTTTGATCAGAGGGATTCTGGTTTCATCATTGTTCCATGGGTATGTATTGTGTATGTTTTTATATATAGCTGAAGAAGAGCTTGTGTTGATGTGACTTAGCTGATTGTTGAGGCTTGCTTTGCTTCTGGTGGGCGTAAATTGAAGATTGAAGAATATACAACAGAAGAAGGAATTTGTTTTATGAGTGAGTTGCTGTGGGGTTACGTGTTTGTGAAATATTATTGATAAGTGAAGCAACAGAGTTAATCTTATATGAAGGTGCAACAATGACGGTGTTGCGTGAGTTAATTGCTATTGAAAAACACAGCTACATGTGCATGCTTTTGTGAGTTGAAAAATATCGTGGGTGTTAGACAAGAAACGTAGCATGGGCATTAGATAAGAAACAAAGAAGTGGGCGTGAGCTTTTGATTTTTCTAGATCTTCTTAAAGATAACGTTGCTGGAATTTTTCAGAGCTGTGGCTTTGGGTTGGTGTTTATGTGAGTCAGCCTATTGTTGTTACGACAACTTCCAGATCTATTTCAATGGAGCGAAACTCATCGGGAAGTTGTTCTTTTCTATCTCAAGTGTATCTAGTTTTTGTTCTTTATTATTTTAATCACTTGAGTTATTTGTTCATTGTTCATTCGTTAAAAGATTGATTGAGAAAATTCTCTGTCAAGGTTAGTACAAGACGGTCGTACTATTGGGTGTGAAATTCTTTCACGGGAAGTGAACTTTAGAGATAGTGTCAAGGGTTGAGTGGTGTCGGCTCAATAAAGCCTTGAGTAATTTTAGTGTGCTTCGGTGAAAGTAATTAATATGGGTGAGGGCCCCGAAGACGTAGGCAAAGAGTGCTGAACTGCGTTAACAAATATTTGGTGTTTTTATTATTTCACTTTTGCTTGCTTTTATTATGTTGGTTTCAAATAAGTTTGCGGAAAGTTTGCGAAATAAATAACCCCCTTCAGTTTTTCAATTGGTATCAGAGAGGGTCATCGTTGTTAGCAAGTTAGTGTAGATCCTAGTTTCACAAACATGACTAATTTTGAGATGAAGTTGTTAAGGGGTAAGCAAGGAAGAAGCAAAGGATTGTCACTATAGGTGGAAACTGGAAAATGTGTAAATAGTGTGGAAGATGAATCAGATGAAAATGAAGACTTGGTAAATGGCTGAAAAGAATGAAGAATGACAGACCTAGCCTTAGATAATATGATGGAAGTTCACCAGGCAACGATTCAAGACAACAAGTCAAGACACCAAAGGGTGAATAGAAGGTAAGAAGAATCCAATGTCTCGAATGTCAAGGTTTATAACACATTCAAGCCGAATGTGCTAATACTTTGAAGAAGAAAAAAGGAAAATTCTTCACGAGCACCTGGAGTGAAAATGATTCTGATTGTGAATATGACAATGAAGAAGCAATCGCTAATGGCTCAGCATCGGTTGCCCGATACAACAAAAGTCTAGTTACTTGCTTAACAGTAACTGAGAAGGAAGTAACTGAAGTCGAAAAAGAAAGAAAATTGAAAATTTTCAAAAACGATTCAGCTCAAGATCCAATATCAGATTATAAAAATGATGAAAGTGGCCTAGATGATGGAAAGGAGATTATTTACGAGGCTCACAAAGCTATGTGTGAAAAATGGGTGAATACGTGTAGAAAGAATGAAAGATTTGAAGAAGAAAATCTCTCCATGAAGAACACTATTCAAGGGCTAGAAGAGAATTTGAAGTTGGCATTAGATGAGCTTGGTGAAGCTAGAATGAAATTAGTAAGTACCAAAAAGGGACTAAGAATGTTAAATAGAAGTACTGAAAATCTAGAAAAGTTATTGAAAATTGGTAAAGTTAAAGGGGATCTTCAAGGCATTGGCTATAATGGTGAATTCTCTAAAGTGAATGAGAAGCAAGATGATGACGTATCCAAATCTGTACGAGAAGAAGAAACATTAAGAAAGAATCGAAGATTTATACCCACATGTCATTTTTGTGGAGTCATTGGACATATAAGGCCAAGATGTTATTGATTACTACAAATGATGTTTCAAAGGGGTCAAAACCAAAAATCTAGACACTCTAAGCTTTGTATAGTATTGAAGCAAGCTTGGATTAGAAAAGGTCAAGTACAAGCACAAAAATATAGTGGAGGAAAAATAAGAAAATGCCCAAATTTGCAGTTATTTACTGCTGAGGAAGTAACTGCAGAAACTGATTTGCAGTTAGTTACTGCTGATGAAGTAATTGCACGAACTGAAAAACTTTCAGTTACTTCAAATGATGAACTAATCAAAACAATGGAAGCCGATTTGAATCAAATTTCTTCATCTAGAATATGAAGAAATTATCCAGCAGAAAATGTTATTGGAGATGTGAGTGAAAGAAGAAAAACAAAAGAAAGAAAAAGGGTTGATTATCAAGAACCTACAGGCTATTTGTGTTATACATCTTCATTCGAGCTAAAGAAAAATACCAGGTTTGAGATTCTTCGAGAGGCACAGAGACAGTGTGCTTTACATTTTTGAAGTATTTTTTGTGTTGTTAAAAAAATAAAAAAAAAACAAAAAAGGAAACAAAAAGAAAAGAAATTTTTTTTTGGTTCTTTAGTTTTATGTTGCTGTTATTGTCTCATCTTTTTAGTAGTTAGCATTGTGACTTTTATTTAGCTCCACCGAAGACGCTTCAGCTCTCCCATTGGTATGGATCTCTCTCGGGTATCTTTCTATCTTTCGGGCATATCTCTCAGTGTTTTGAATGATGGTAATTTTTCTTCTTGGAGTACTTATGATTCTTCTGCTGCATCTATTGATGATTATTATGATAATTTTTGTCCCAAGGGGGAGACATCATATTGTTTTTGGTGAATGTTCCATTTAGGGGGAGATTTTAAGTATATGCATGACTATTTGTTGTATTTTTTGCATCTTTTTGTCCCAAGGGGGAGAAATTTGGATGATTAAATAAACTTAATGTTCTTTAGAACTTGATGTTTGATTAAGGAGGAGTATTTGTCATATGAACTGTGAATTTGATACTTATGTGTCCAATTATATTATTTGAGGAGCTTCATATTTGTGACAGACAATGCCAAAAAGGGGGAGATTGTTAGGATATATGTTTTGGCATTATTTATTAACTGGACATATTTGATATTGTTGCTACACTTATGGTTGTGAAAGAATTCTGCATAAAATAAATGTCTATTATTATCACGTTAGTGGTATATTACATTGGTGAGAGTTCAAACATAGAAGGGATCTTTTAAAGATAAGTTTTCAGATAAACATGGCTCCTCTCGATATTAGATCTCGGCACTTACGTTATTGGTTTTGATCAGAGGGATTCTGGTTTCATCATTGTTCCATGGGTGTGTATTGTGTATGTTTTTATATATAGCTGAAGAAGAGCTTGTGTTGATGTGACTTAGCTGATTGTTGAGGCTTGCTTTGCTTCTGGTGGGCGTAAATTGAAGATTGAAGAATATACAGCAGAAGAAGGAATTTGTTTTATGAGTGGGTTGCCGTGGGGTTATTGTCCCAACATTAGTATGATTGTCATATGATGATACCTGTATAAGATACTTAAATGATTAGCTTAATGTAAGTGGGGGATTATTGATTTATATCCTACATCGTATAAGTTTAATGACAATTATTTAAATGCGTTCTTTATCTTATACATACTTAGATGTATGTGAAAAGGTCCATTGGATAAATATACATTGCAAATAAAATTATGATGGAAGTATAATAATGAGATCCATATTGTATTTACGTATTATCCTTAAATTATTCTAAGTCATTATTTTATTGAGACTAGACATTAATATAATGTAAAAAGACTAGAACATGATATGTTTTTCCTTATAAAGGAAGTAGTTGCTTTCATAGGTGAAAGTATAAAGATATTTAAACAAATATGTGGATGTTTGTTAGAGAACAAATTCACTTAATTGATTCCATATGAGAAATTCATGTATAACTTTACTTGTATGTTTATGGAAATTCTTATTGTGACAATTGTTTAGTTGATTCTTTAACTTGAGATTTAGAAAGTTAATTTGTATAAAATTACTATATTTTGATACTACTTATGACATATTTTAATCAAGGGGTCTGTAGTTGTTGGATATAGTAAGAACCATATGTGGTAATTAGGTGATCAATATAGGGTTTACCACGCTAAAGTAATTAGGGAGAATATTTCATTATTCTCTATTAGAATTAATTTGAAAAATCCCTGGCTAAAGTAGAATGACCCTTTGTAAATAGTTTATAAATGTAATTAATAGAATTAATTACTAATGATGAATAACTAACATGATTAGACTTAAATAGTGTAGACATTAATTCTATGGTCTATGTTTAGTCAAAACATTATATAATGAAATGATTGAATTATACAAAAGATCATGTATGGAAAGATTAGTCAAAATTACTTTGACATTTCCAAATATTTGGGTAGTTATAATATGTTGTAGACATCAATTTTAATTTATGAATATAAATTGTTTACTTAGAGAATAAAAGATAAATTAAAGGAGTTTAATTTTTCTAATCCTAAATATAATTTAGGGTTATAATTTATATCTATTTTTAATATATTTAGGAACTTAATAGGTCACATACAAAGAATAAGTTGAAGAGAGAAATGATATTTTGGTTAATTTGGACATAATAGTAAAGTTTAACAACTTTATGATTAAATATGAGATATTTAATATATAAAGATCAATAAATAGTTTCAGGAAACTATAAAAAATGATCAAGCTTTAGAATAAAGTATAAATTAATTAGAATCATGCTTTATTATGATTCATGTATTAATTATTTTATATAATTTTAAGTGATCATCTTGACTTTTGGGAAATTAAAACGAAAAGGTTTTTTGAATTATTCCACTGCATGCGAAATCGAATCCTGAAATGATTTTCCAACACGAGCATCCATCGATTACTTCATGTTCAAGTCTTTCTCTGTCTCTTCTAATTCCTCGCTCTTCATCTATTCCCCTTTTAAGTGGTTTATCAATTTCTTAGGTTTCTTCACGAGGCTTACCATGAATATCCTTCAATTAGAAACACCAATTCACCTTTATATTCATCAATATTAAAAATAAATCCAAACTAATTAGGCTTGTACTCTTAAATTAGGTTTGTTTATAAATTAATTATATTGGAATATAACATCCATTAATTAAAAAAGATATTAATTAATTAATTAATTAATAGTTTATTAATTTATAGAGTGTATCTACAATTCAATAAACACAAGCAAAATTTGAGATAAATTCCAATTATGATCAAAATTCATTAAAAAAAACACATTATAGTAGAGTTATACACCTTGTTATGAATACCAGTACGTATCGTACCGGACCAAAACCGGTACCGATATATGAGTTATGGTACCAGATGTAAATACCGGTCGGCACCGACCAATACCGGCCGGTACCGACGGTATTCAAAATACCTATCAAATACCATTCAGTAAAGAAAATTTTAAAAAATTGGGGGACTTTTTTGCAAAAATTTCAAAATTTTTTAAAATCTCCCTCACTCTCTCCTACCTCTCTTTCCCCCCTTTTTTTTCAAAGTTTTTTAATTAGTTATTTTATTTATTTTAACTTTTTTAATTATTGTGAATTTTTAATTTTTTTAAATAATAATAAACATTTTTATTACTAATAATAATTATAAATTAAATAAAACTTAAAAATAAATTATTTTTAATATTTTATGTAATATTTATTAATAAAGTATTATTAAAAATATCTTATTTTTAAAATAAATAAAATAAAAATTATTATTTATAAACT
>JANZXR010379054.1:0-18003 GCA_027575705.1 Erythroxylum echinodendron
GTAAACATAAATAGTAGTCTGTGATTTTGGTATGTATGTGAATTTTGGCTCCTTGGAATTGTTTGGTATTTTGGAGCAAAGGAGGGAGTAGTATAGATGATACTTGCATGTTTGGCAGTGTAATAGCAATGGAAATGACGTATAGAACTCGTATAGGCACGAGAGATAATATGTTCTGCTCCTCCAGTCTTCTGTATTGTATCCTTTGTGATGACATCAATTTCCTCTAGGTGACATCATCTTCCTCTGTAAGGATGCAAATGCATCCTCTAGGAGTCATTCTCGGTTGTAAGTTCTCTTACGGATGCAAATTCATCCTCTATGAGTTATTCTCTGTTGTAAGTTATCTTATTCTGTGAGGATGCATCGTTGTCAAGATGCATTCCTCTATGAACCAGCTTCGTCTGTATTTTGATTCCTCTGTGAACAAACTTCCTCTGTATTGCTTCGTCTGTGTATTGCTTCTTTTGCTTCTTGCATTTGTCTGCTTTCAACCCATGTGGCCAAATTCCTTCTATGTTACTATTCATACTCTTAGTCTGTATTACTGTTCACAGACGAATAAACTTCGTCTATTACTATTCATAGATGAATTAAATTCGTCTATGTCACTGTTCATGCTCTTCTTCTGTATTACTCTTCATAGACGAATGAACTTCGTCTATGTTACTGTTTATAAACTCCTTCTGTGTTTTGCTTCTTCTATGTTCGTCTATACCTATTTTCTGTCCCATTTTCGATCCTTCAGAAGATAGAATTGACCTTTGAGGTCTGCATGAAAGTTGTAAATCTTAGAATCCTCTTTCAAAACATATAAAGAACATCTTGATTTGATCCCTCTGGAGAAAGTTATGGCAATCGTAAAACATCGTTTGTGTTATTGTTCCCAAACTTCTTCTGGGTCACTTTTCATTGTATATCTTCTGTCCTATTTTTGACCCTTCAGAAGATAAAATTGGCCTTTAATCTCTTCATGAAGTTTGTATATCTTGATTCTCTCTTTCTAATCATATAAATAAAAATTGAATCCGATCTCTGTAGAAAAAGTTATGCTAAGATGGAAACTTCTTCTGTGATGACGTCAGCTTCCTCTGGGTGACGTCATCTTCTTCTGTAATTCATCTTCTTCTGTAAGGGTGCATCATCTGTAAAGATACATCTTCCTTAAATAAACCTATACCCATTGCATTCTCCTAAGTTTATGAGAGACCTGAGAGAGTGCCGTGCAATGGGGCCAATAAGGAGTGAATCGCGATATTGATAGTTTATAATAAGTTTTGATAAGAAAGAGAGAGGTTGTGAAGAGACCCCAGAACTACCATTGAACATGCATCGTGCATGTTTCCTATACTTCGATAGTTTTTGATATGTTTATACAAAAGATGGTAATTACGAATGTGCTCTGTCTGTTTTAGAGGAACGCCTTGGACGACAGACGGACATTGCCGGACCATCCAAGCAATAGCTTCTGGGACCACATTGTGAGTCAACCTAGATGAATTCCTAGGATTATTTGATTATGTGTATTCAATTTGTTACCTCCCAATACCACTGAACTTTATATGTGTACTGGTTCTGAATTCCGGACCTGAGGTCCGAGGAGTTTAATAGTTGGGCATGTATTGGAAGTGTTTGATTTGATATTCTGATATGAATTTCTGAATTATATTTGATTCTCAGCAATAGCTGAATGCCGGACTGAGGTCCGATGAGTATGAAACTATCATTTGAACATTTGTATGAGATTTTGTGTGTGATCTGTTCAGTATTTGATGTATTTCATAAAATGCATGCTCAGATAAAGGTGTTGTGACTTGAGATGCCAGTTAGAAGCGCTTCCATGTAGAGTTTTGCTCCGTGATAAATATGTTTTGCACATCGAGCTATGCTCCGTGATTATGTTTTGATTGAGCCCTACTGGCCAAAACATCTGTATCTATCTGTAAAGGCTCTCAGTCACAACAATAAGAACGAATACGAGTCTCATGCATGTCCCATGCAATTACGTGCACAATGTTTGAACGCTATGCAAGTTGAAATGAATGATCGTATGTTGTGCTAATTCCTGAATATATGCTCATCTGTTGAATGAATACTATTATATCTGTGTGATCTGGTGAATCCATCAATGATGGTTCACTCATTGAGTTGCAAAACTCATCAAAATTGCACTGTGGCTTTTTAGGTACGAGACAAGAGACTTAAAGTGTAGTTAGAACATAGAGTATCTGAGGACTAAGAAATGGATCAGAGGTCCGTCAGCTGACTCCCGAAGGAAACTCGTTGTTATCATTTTTTCATATGGTTGGAACCTATATAGAGTTTTGTAAACAATCGTTGAGAAGAACAGTGTAAACTTTATCAGTGAATGAAATCAATGTTTGAACGATAATGCCTTTCGAGGATACTGGTTAAAGCCATGTGTAAGTTAGTTCTACCATTGCTCCAACATACCATTATCGTAGGTTATGTCCATAAAAACTTAGGTACGTACCCTATGGTAGTGGGATGTTACACTTAGACTTGTTAAGGTCACCTAAAGATATGTCTGCCTCTACGCCTTCATTAAATATGCCATAGAAGTACCTCTTCCATCTACTCTTTATGTCCTTTTCCTCCATGATCACCTGCCCTGTTTCATCTCTTATATATTGAACTTGGTCTATGTCTCAATTTTTTCGTTCTTAAACTTTTGCCAATTTAAAAATGTACTTTTCTCCCTTTTCAGTTTCCAATCTGTTGTTGAAATTTTCGTAAACTTCACCTTTAGCCACTGAGACTGCCTTCTTAACCTCTTTCCTTTCTATTTTATACCATTCTCTTTTAGCTTCTCTATTTGCCTCTATGGAACTCTCCCATATAGCTTTATATGCTCCCTTTTTAGCCTTCACCTTTTCTTGTACTTTTTCATTCTACCACCAAGATTCCATCTCACCACCCCTCGACCTTCTAGAAAGTCCCAAGACCTCTTTGGCAGTATTCCTTAACCTATTTGCTACTCCCTCCCACATATGATTATCAGCTCCTTCTAATTTCCATTCAATTTCATTTCTTACTCTGTTTTTAAATTGTTCCATCTTGTCCCCTTTTAGATTCCACCATCAAACTTTAGTACACCTCCTAATATTTCTCTTTTTCCTCCATCTCTTAATTTCAAGATTCACAACTAGATGTCTATACTGAGTTGCTAAGCATGCTTTTGGATACACGTTACAATCCTTGCACCTAGTTCAATCGCTCCGCCTTCTAAGGAAATAACCAATTTGAGTCTTCATGGATCTACTCTTATAAGTCACCAATTTTTCTTCATTCTTCTTGAACAAATAATTAGCTATCATTAAGTTAAATGCTACCACCATGTCTAATAAAGTAGTCCTACCAGCATAGCAGTCCCACCAACATTTCTTTCACCATACCTGAAACCCTGTGGATCCATGGATATCTGTCCAATACTACTCTTATGTGACTATTAAAATCTCGTTCTAAAATAACTTTATCATTATAAGGGATATGTCGAATCGCCTCATCTAAATCCTCCCAAAATTCTTGTTTCTATTGTTCATCCAGACCTGCTTGATGTGCATACACACACACACACACACCATGTTAAGAATAACACTACTCACCATGATCTTAACAGCAATAATCCTAACATTTGACCTCTTTATCTCCGCAATATGATTTGTAATGTACTTAACAACTAAGATATCAACCCCATTCTTTTTCCCTGAACCCCCTGAGTACCACAATTTGAACCCATTAATCTCTTTCTCTTTAGCTCCTGTCCACTTTGTCTCTTAAATGCACGCTATATGAATCGTATACTTGTCTAAAATCTCCAATAATTATAGGGATTTCAATGTAAGGGTTCCAATATTCCAAGAACCTATCCATAGTCTATCAACATCTTTATTACTCTTATAATCGAAACTCACCGGAGGACTTGCCCTAGCTCCATCACTGGTATACAATGCCACTACTTCTAACTCATGACCCACACAAGCCTATGATAATACTAAAGTAACAAAGGTATGACTAAAGTACTTAGTAGACAAGGACACTAAACCAACGACTAGTTGAAGTTGATTATGTCAGTTGAGGAGTACTAGTAGAGAGAGATAAGCCTATTTCAATCACAGAACTAGTAGAAAGGAAAGAAGCGAAAAAGAAAATTTGTAATAATGCAGGTAAAGGATAAAACCCATAATGGGGAAGTCAAAATATTTGCAACAGAGTAAATCAAACCCAGATTTCTATATTCTTATAAATCATCGATAAACAATTGATAAAATAAATAAAATATATGACCTGTTCTTTAGTTGCAGTGTCCATAGGTCTAAATCATGCAGTGGCTGTGTTGGGTAGTTCTTACTTTCCAACGAAAACATATCAAAGCAATAACAAAATCTCCCAAAACTTTGTTAGAAAAAGTACTACGTTCTATGTACAAACTTGGATTTGTCATGCATCAGCGCTGTGGAAACGAAAGACAGTGGTGAGTGTGCAGTGTGAGAAGGTGGTTGGTATCGACTTGGGTACGACCAACTCGACTGTTGCAGAGAAAAGCAGACGATTGTGACAAACACAGAGGTGTAAAGAACAACACCGTCAGTGGTGGCGTTTCAAAAAATGCAAACAAATCAACGACAACCTCAACAAAGAAAGTAATTCTCAGATTAGGGTTCTAAGAGAGATATGTCAAAATAAATACAATCAAATTAAAAAAAACAAAAAGATCTAAGAAAGATTTGTGTATGAAAAGCAAAGTAAAGTAAATCTAAATGAGCTACCAAAAATAAGAACAAAGAAGAAAACCAGAAGACTAGGGATCTCGTGCTTTTGGTTAAGAACTCCGTAGATTATGTGAAAGTCCTTTGTATTAGGTGAAGATATAGTAAATACGATTGGAATATTGCTATAGTAGTATGAACACAAAATGAAATAGAATTTCTGAAAGTGCGACATGTGGTCAAGCTTTAACTTTTTTTAAATTAAAATTTTTTCAGTAATATCATATTACATGATACGATTTGTTAATATATCCCTTTTATTTTATATTTTCTTAATTGTTGATTATAAAATAAAATATTGTAGTCTTTCTTTCGTACTTTAAGTTTCTTCATAATTCATTTATCTTATAATTAGCATTATTTTGTCATAAAAGAGTAATTAATTTTTAAGCATTATTCATATTTTCTATGGTTTTGGTCAATTTAGAAGCATAATTAGAATTTAAAAGATTTAAGAAAATTATGAACTAAATAAAACCATGGCACCGTTGCAAAAAATTGAAAAAGAAAAGGCTGATTAGTGGTTAAAACGGCCTAAACAACAACATGAAGCATATGTTGAGAGGATAAACGACAAAGAAAAGATGCGTTGAAGGGTGGAAATGAGGACACAAGAAGAGCACAAACGCACCACAGGAGAAAGAGACAGGATAAACGGTGACGTTTTGTTGCAGAGTTACATGAAAAAGACTACTCCGAATTTAAGTGAGCCAAGAATTAACGAAAACGAGCTGGTATATAGCAGCACAGCGTTTAAATAAACCTCACCAGAAACCAGCCCTTATACTAGTCTTTCTTTTACGTGTATTTAGGGCATGTTAGTTAGATATTAATTAATAGAATACAATAAAATCGAATAGAACAAAATTATTTATAATAGAATAAAATATAATATAGTGAAAATTTGTTTGAAATGGATGGAAATGTTCATAATATAATGTAGTGAAATATTGTTTGAAAGATGGATGAAATGAAATGTAATGTAATAAATAACTATTACACCCCTGATATTAAAATGATTATTTCAAGAGATTTAACGCTATGGTTTTAAAACAAAAATCATGTCCAATTAAAAAGTTACGGTTAAAGTTACAACCGTGAAAATTAACTTTTTATATATTTTTTATTTTAAAATAATAAAATTTTAATAAAAGCTTTATTATTTTGTTATTAATTATATATATTATTATTAATTATTTAATATATTTTATTTTATTTTATTTTATCCTACGATTTATATTTGAAAATAATTTATTTATATTTATATTTATATCGAAATATATACAAACAATTAAAATATATTTTCTATTTTAAAATAATAAAAATTTTAATAAAAGTTTTATTATTTTATTATTAATTATATAGATTATTATTAATTATTTAATTTAATTTAATTTATTTTATTTTATTCTATGATTTATATTTGAAAATAATTTATTTATATTTATATTTATATCAAAATATATACAAACAATTAAAATATATTTTCTATTTTAAAATAATAAAATTTTAATATTTTATTATTAATTATATAAAAATATTATTATTAATTATTTAAAATTTTTGTTTATTTTATTAAGTTTTATTTTATTCTATTATATGTGGTTTATATTTAAAATAATGTATTTATATTTTTATTTATATAAAAATATATACAAACAATTAAAGAATAATTTTTATATATTTTCTATTTTAAAATAATAAAATTTTATTATTTATTATTAATTATTTAAAATTTATTATTAATTATATAAAAAATATTATTATTAATTATTTGATAAATTATATTTTATTTTTTCTATTTTATGTGATTTATATTTAAAAATAATTTATTTATATTTTTATTTATATAGAAAAATATAAAAATTTATATATATTTTTATTTTTATTAATAAGATTTTTATTTTATTAATTATGTACAATTTATCATTAATAATATAAAAATATTATTATTAAGATAAAGAAAAACAATATAAAATATTATTAATTATGTACAATTTTTGTGGACCGTAATAAATGAGTCTAGGAAAAAGGGGGTTAGGGTTAGCAGAAATAATTAGTATTAAGAAAAATTATTGAGGGTATATTAGGTAGTATGTATTTATTAGTTTACGTTCCATCCTAAACTCTTTAAATCAGAGATTTCTTATTTTCATTGTTTAGAATGGAATGGAACGTAACATGAAACCCTCCGGTTCTATCCCAATCCGTTTTATTTCATTATGAAACCCTCAATTATAATAGAAGTGTATTACGTTCATTCCGTTCTATTACTAACCCCTCAATTAAATGATAAAACTGTGTTACGTTCTATCGCGTTTCATTACTAACTTCTCAACCAAACATAAATTTGAGACATTGGACGGTTGAAGTATCAAATAGGGATGTCAATGGGTCGAGCCGAGTCCAGGCCGCCCTTAACCCGGCCTCAGTCATGGCGGGCCGCGAGCCGATCCCACTGACGGGCCATCCAGCCTGTGGTCAGCCCGTGGCCTGCTGGCGGACTATAATCGACCTGTGGCTCAGCCCAGGCAAACCATGATCAATCTATGGCTCGCTTATGACCCGATCAACTCTGGTCAAAAACGAACTGGGCCAACTAAAATTGCCATCCCTAGTAACAAATTTAGTTGGAATCTTTGACGTAAATATGTCTATATATATATATGTATATGTCTTCCTTTTAGTGGCACTTTAAAATTACTATTTTTTTCTACTGCTTACATAGATTGATTTATTTTAGTTTGAGTTTGGTCCTAAAGTCTTTTATTTTACTCATGTTTTAGACCTTTTCTTTTTTTCAAATAATATAAAATCAAAATTTTTTGACACTTTATGATTATTTTATTTTTTAAATAGTCTTCGTAAAAATATATATTTCACATATATTTTTAAGTAATATGTTTCATGTTTTTTGTTCTCATTTTTTTGTAATTAATTTTTTTGTGTGCATAGGGGGAATATGCTTCCGGTGCCCTTTAAAGTATGGAACAATTTAGCGATGCATTGTCCAGGTGTGAAAAGAGCCCTTAGGTTTTAATCTTTCCAGAGAATAAATAACGAGCAAGTTCCTTTGCCCCATTTTTGCGAATCATGGTCTCTACTTCTTTCAATTCAAATTGGACTGGTAATGCCGTAAAGAAAAATTATATTATGTACGGAAAAGAGAAACAAAGAATCGACACTATTACATAACGCATTAATTATTTAACAGAAAAGAAGAGTGGATAGTGTTCTTCACGAAATGATACGGAAGGCTGTACAGCCCGAAAGATTTATGCTTTCATAATAAGTGATCTTTAGGCAATTGTCAGATAAAGAAAGAAATAAGAATGCATTCAAAATTAGGTAAATCTTTCGTAAATAAAATTGTAACAGTACTGTTGTTATACTAATCAATTCTGGAGACAGTATAATTCTCCTTATATACGTGTTAATACAAAATGGAACGCCATCTATAGTTTGTCTTATTTTATAACATTAGTTATATTAATCTTTAAAAATCAGATTAGAGATTATTTAAGATCAGAAATTTAAAATTTAAAGTTTCACTTAATATTAGATCATCATTAAATCACTATCCAGGTTGAATAAAATTAAAAAACTTAAAATATGATTTAAAAAAGAGTTTTTTTAACTATTGAAGAGATCATAGTTTAATTAAAGAAGAAAATTTTTAAATGAAAACTCACTCAATTATTTGGTTTATAAAAACTTGTTAGTTTAAAAGAACCAGTTGATTAATTAATAAATCAACCGATTTTTAATAATAAAGCTTGCTAAGGTAAACCGAATCGATAAGTTGAACGATTCAAAATTTTTACGATTAAATATGATTAAATAGATTCATTTTCTAACCATTGGATATAATCAATAAAATATTAGTTAATTTTTTAATTTTTAATTTGCTAAATTAATAGTTCATATATAAACATGTAAGTAATTAAAATAAAATAAGCAATATGTTCCACTGTTCTTAATCATCAATTGAATTATTCTAAATAGAGTAGGTTATAAGTAACATTAAAATATAATTATTCCTGCGTAAGATATTTAGGTAAATCAAATCTAATGATCAATTACACAACTATCATAATGAAAAAAATCCACAAATATATGAGTAATTATTTATTTAGAATTCTCATAGGTGGATTAGTTCAGTAAACTCATTCTCTAATAAGCTCTCACGTGCCTGCTTAAATATTTTCATATTTTAATTTATAAAATTAATTACATTTTTATAAGAAAGAAATAAAATATGTGCCGATTTTATTATTCTATCAATATTCCATCTTGATAAAATTGCAAATAGAAACAATTTATGAATAATATATAAACACAAATTGAATATCATAATTATGATTTCATCATAATTTTAATTATGCAGTATTTATTTTTAGGATGTTATATTTAATATTCAGCATTAAAAATAATTAACAAAATACATAAAGATAAAGAGTGGTTGTAAGGGTATAAACTAATAATCTTGCTCTTGCATTAAATATAATTGCCTATATATCTAATACTATATCCATTTATATGTTGATCATGTCTTTTTTGAGATATCGACTTAACGAGGGGATTTGTAAGACTCTTTTCAGTAGAAATTCACTATAATATAATGTTTTTTGCTCCACTTTCTTCTTAATCAAATGAAACTATCTAAGTACATATTTGGACTATTGATGAAACCTAGTTCTTTTACTTGTGTAGTAACATCTTTGTTGTCACAATATAATAATATTGTCTTAACAACAGTGGGAACTACTCGAAGTTTAATGATGAACTTCTTGATTCAAACAATTTCATTTATGTCCTTTAAAACTAAAATGTTCTCTGCCTTAGTCATAAAATCAATAATGGTGGGTGTTTTGAAACTTTTTTAAACTTATTACATCACCATTCATAATGAAGATGAACTATGATTATAATATACTATTATTCGAATTTGGCCAAAAATTTGCATTTGAATACTCATAAACTCTTAGTTCAACCCCTCTATAGACATATGTTCAAAGCATAAGAAATATCTGGTTTAGTATATAGCATCACATGTATAATTGATCCAATATTCTATACATATGGAATACAATTCCTTTTTTACCTCTCTCATCTTTAGACACATAATTTATGAGAAAGAAATCCCACGTAACATATTTAATAATCCATTATTAGAATTCTTCATATTAAACATCTTTATTACTTTGTATATGTATGTAAATGGGATAAGCCAAGCAACCTCTTTAATCTATATATTTTTATTCCTAGAATATAGATTATTTGTAGCGCCCCACTCTCATAGGGCATATCCCCGAATGTACCGACGGTATTCGAGAATAGACTCTACAAGAGTGACATGTTATGACAAACAATCAAACTTATTGTAAATTTTTCACTCATCACACGCATTTTCAGAAAGCCAATAATCATTTTCGACCCATTTTATTCATAAACATCACCAATCACAATTGTTATTACACTCGTTGATCGATCTCATTTACAAATATTTCCGATAAGAAAAGTCATTACATTTCAGAATTCATTTATACAATAAACACTAATTGCGGAATACAAATCTTAATACAAAATGACTGAAGATATATGCAGGTATAGACTAATCCTGACCCCGAGCTTATGTCTGATTTCAGTGGCTATACTCCAACTTGTTAAACTAGACATCCCTTGATCTGAAAAGACAACGATGCAATTTTAGTGTGTTTTGCAATCTCAGTGAGTGAACCATCCTCGATGGGCTCACTCATATCAAACATAATGACAGTTCACATATTCAGATTCATAATCAATTCACATATTCAGATATTACACATCATTTCACATTTCAGTTTCAAGACAGTTAATATATATATATATATATATATATAGCAAATGATAACTGTCCCGTACCCGTTGGGGATACCGAGCTCATTATACATAGTGAGCCTATGGCTCTTTACATATTCTGAGCTTTAAGCTCTTTTTCGGTAGCTACTTCGATCACAACTACCTTCATCTGATCATGCTTATCATATAATTAAATGCATCAATTATCACGTCATATGCAATCATTCACTTTCATTTATCAAGTACAATCGCTTTCACATTTCAATTTCATTAGACCTAAGTCCGATATTCATCAATCATATTGAATATAAATATTTCTTTCTCATTCACATTCAATGAGCACTTCTAATGCTAATCTCATTCATCAAATGCCTCGGACTATCAATGTCCGAAAATCAATACATTCACATTAATAATAATTTAATACAGAAATTTAAATAGAACAATCAATTAATATGAGACCATCTAGGTCGACTCACAATATGCTCTAGATTAACATTTGCCTTCACGATCCGTATCTATGTTCAAGCAATACACTTATTTCACATATTACTAATTTTGGATCAGTCACACAAGTATCAATCATACACACACACATATATATATATATGTGTTATGTACAATGTACGCTCAATTTGACTATTCGGGTATTTGTCTTTAATCACATCTCTTGATCATTTAAACATCATCATTTGTGTACGTCAAGCTTGCATTTAGGTTCATAACTCAAATATAATTGATTGTTTTAAACTCATTAATCCATCATTCACCAATATTATTATAGCATTATATGATTTCATAATACTCAATTTCTCATTCATCGTTACTCAATACACATTACTCATCTCCTTTGAATCACATTAACATTCATAAGATAGCTTTTATTTTGATAACATCTCCAATTTTCTAGGTTTTTAATACATTTATATCATCAATCTATTCTTTAGTTTTAACCTTAATTATCACTCTAAACATATCAACATTTAATCCATCATCAAACTAAGTTCATTTTAAGCTTCATTTAAGCCTAAATGCATCATAGGAAAGCACCTTTTCGTTTGTTGATTCAAACATCACTTACAGAAGAATAACTCAATTAAATATTTAAATTTAAATATTGAATTGAAAAGGCTTTAAAAGATTGGATATCTTTAAATTTCTTATACCTAAATATTATTAATGCCAAAATATAAACAAAAGATTTACCGCTTTTTTTTTTAGTAAGCTTATATCATTTTTGGTTCAATATGCATTTTAAACTAAAGCCGAAGTGTAAGAACTCATGTCCACTCTTGTTAGATAAAATGAATCATTTTCTTTCCTTAAGAATAGTTGAATATATGGAAAGTCTCTGCTTAATTTATAAATAATATCTTCAGCCAACCCTAAAATTGTAATTTGGGGAAATGAAAAGTACATCGAATTAGGGATCTAAAAATACAGAACCGTGATAAGCAAACCCTAAAATTTGTAACTTGAACGGTTCCAAATCAACCCACAAGCGAATTAAAGTAGATTAAGCTGCATGATCTACACATCAATGCAATCAAGTTACAAGATTGAAGAGAAAGAACAAGAAAGCTCAAGGAATAGAAAAAAAAAACAAGGCAACATTTACACTGAAGAACTAGCCCATTTAAACTAAAGAATGGATACTTCACTTCGCCGATTTCGATTCTCTCCATGCTGCTGATGATTTCACTCACCCTCTTAGCTCCAAAGGCGGCACTGAGGTCATAGGGTCGTGCAATGGGTTGCTTGCACTGCAAAACTCAGAGCGTGATCTGGGAATTTATAACCCCTCTACGAAAAAGCTAAAGAAGTTGCCTGTGTGTGAAATAGACCCACCTGGGAGTCGTTAAATTAATATCTTGCAAGACATATCATTTATCATTCACATCATAATCACATTAAAATCATTTATACCTCGGAATATGTCAAATGAATGCATAAATAATCATTATAATGTGTACACAAATCAAATTCGCATATGCATGTATGCTACTACTATGCATGAGCATGAAATGCATTTCCTATGCCAGCACTCATCGTCAAGCCTTCTCAGAAGCCACAGAAGCCCTTTCAGAACAAATCGCAGCCATTTTAAACCAACATTCGAAACCTGAATCAGAAAACAACCAATCTGTTACAATAGCTATCAAGCTTAATGATTTGAACTACTCCCTATGGTCACGCCTGATGGAATTGGCCATTGGGGTAAGGGGAAAATTGGAGTACATCATCGGAGAGTCCCAAAGTCCAACAACAACCGATCTGAAATATGTCAAATGGAGGCAAACATATTTGCAAGTGTTCACTTGGATCATTGAAAACGTTAAACCTAACTTGGTAAGTCAGTACATTGAATATTCAAATTCCAGAGAGTTGTGGCGAGGATTACAGGCCGCATATCGAAGCGGAGAAGGAAACCTACAGATCTTTGAACTAACAAGCAAACAAGCATCGACAAGGCAGTTTGTCGCTGGAAAAATACTATAGCATTTTCCAGGGAATTTGGCGTGAAATAGATATTCGCCAACCCAATCCCATGGCGTGTGCTATAAACATTACTACATTCAACAGAATTAAGTAAGAGAATCATCTATATCAGTTCCTGGAGGGTATCGATGACAGATTCGACAATGTAAAGAGGGATTTATTAAAAGAGGAACCACTACCTTCAGTCGAGTCTACCTATGCCGTCGTCAGGAAAGAAGTTGCTCGGAGACATATACTCATCCCATCGGCAATAGGGGATGGCGGCGATGGCGGCGGAGCATCATTAAGTATCGGATCGGGCGTGGCAGCAAAGGGACAGGGGTTGAAACCAAAATCAGATTTTCCAAAACCAACAACAAAGGAGCAAGGCAAAAAACCCAAAACTAGTACAAGACTAGAAAACCAGTCAGATCCAGCCACCGGAGCAGCGGGTTCATCATCCTGGAGTAAGAATTATGTTGATCGATCAGGACTGAAGTGTTTGCACTGTAATATAACCGGACATGTCAAGGAAGAGTGCTTCCATTTGGTGGGTTTCCCAGAATGGCGGACCAATAATCCCAAACGACGGAACAGAGATAGTCAAGGACGAACGGGGAGGGTTGTCGCCATGATGGGCAGTCCGGAGGCCACCAACATCGGCGGCAGCAGAGCAAACGTAGAAAGCGACGCTTTTGCAGTGGTCGGCGTTGGGAGAGAAGGAGGAAGAGTGAGCGTGAGCGGCGGAATAGGGAGTGGCGACAGAGGTATAGGGTTTGGGGGAATTATTTAGCCCCAAACCCTCCTATTTCTAATGCTCAATATTTTAAGCTTGGATTTTTTGATGTGTTCGAATCTGACCCTGAGTTTATTGAAAATTTCCAGTCAAGCCCTCCATGTGTGAGTCAACCCCGAAACAGCCCCAACAACTTTGAAAAATATCCATCAGACCTCCAGTCAAAGTCAAGCAGTCAATTAAGCCCAATTTTTCCAAAAAAAAAAGCCTTTTTAGCCTAAAAAGCTAAGAAAGAAAAGACTACCCAGTGGTTATTTGATTATGGGGCAATTGATACAATGACGTATGACCCAAATAATATCATTAACCCATCGAAACCCAAAAAATCCCAAATCCAGACAGCCAATGGGGAATTTGCATGTGTCCAAGGAGCAGGGTTGGTTGAATTGTCACCCACTTTGAAATTATCTCACTGCTTATATGTGCCTTCCCTTACTTGTAAATTGTTGTCTATGAGCTAAGTGACAAGGGAATTGAATTGTACGGTGTTAATGAATCCTAGTTTTTGTCTCTTACAGGACATCCAGACCCGGCAGATTATTGAACGTGGCACTAAGCGAGATGGGCTTCACTACGTCGATGAGGTAGCTCAGAAAGGATCCGTAATGCTAGCTCATGGGAAGACTGATCGACAGAGTTGGCTATGGAACCGACGTCTAGGACACCCGTCACCCGGTTATTTTAAAGTGCTTTTTCCTAGTTTGTCCAATAATATCCCGTGTGATACATGTGTCTTAGCTAAGAGTCATAGGAAGTCTTTTCCTCCTAGTAACACTCGGGTAGAACATGCATTTGATTTTATACATTCTAATGTGTGGGCCCTACCCCTAACTCTGGGAATAATGTTTTTAAGTTTTTCTTGATATTTATTGATGGCTATACTCAGATGACTTGGGTTTATTTTCTTAAGCATAAATCTGACGTGTTCCAAAAATTTGTGCATTTTTATACCATGATTCACACTCAGTTCCAAAGAAATATCAAAATCCTCCGGTCTGATAAAGGGGGGGGGAATTTGTGAACCATACCATGCAATTCTTCTTTCGAAAAAAAGGGTTAATTTACCAAACCACATGTTCGAACACCCCCCAACAGAATGGAGTTGCCGAACGAAAAAACAGAATCATTCTAGAGATAACTAGATTGCTCATGCTTGAGTCACATATACCTACCTACTTCTAGCCTGAAACTGTAGCCACCGCTGTGTACCTACTCAACTGCTTACCCACTAAAATTCTTGATCTCAAAACTCCTCTAGACGTTCTATGCACTCACACCCATATTCCTCCAGCCTTATCCTTACCTCCTAGAGTTTTTGGGTGCTCAGTTTTTGTGCATATTCCTAAGGCTGAGTGCTCGAAATTCGATCCTTGTGCTCTTAAGTGCGTCTTTGTTGGGTATGGGATAAACCAAAAAGGATATATATATATATATGTTACCATCCTTCCACCCGTCGCATGTACACTACTATGGATTGCGACTTTCTTAAAACCGAATATTTTTTCCAACCCAGTGGTTAGGGGGAGAGTCATGACAACGACACACTACGTTGGTTACTCAGCTCAACACTACCGGTTAGTGAACCCAACAAACCAGCTAGTGGGTCCGTTGACGTGACTTCTAAAAATGGAGAACGGCCCATCGAGCCAGAATCACCCTGATCTCCTCCTCGGTCGGATGCTCCTCAAAAAGTAAATACTCCTACCTATGATGTTGCTTCCGCTTTGAATTATTCTAACCATGAAAGTGCAGTTTCAACACCAGAGACTGAAGTGTTGAAAAGTGTACAGAGGTATGTTCTTCCTCCTCGAAGCACTCGAGGAGTTCCGCCACGAAGGTATTCACCAGAACATGAATTCAAAACTTCCAGATATCTGATGACCAACCTAGTCAGGGGGGAGCCTGTCAGAAGAAGCTAAGGCATTCACCATAACTTTGTATGCCGAATCTATCCCACAGACTGTGGAAGAAGCTCAGAGAAAGGAAGAATGGGTCCAAGCAATGAGAGTAGAAATGGCTGCGTTAGAAAAGAACGGGACTTGGGAAAAATGCAAACTACCAGGAGGGAAGAGAACAGTTAGATGCTGATGGGTATTCACCGTGAAGCATAAGGCAGATGGGAAAGTGGAAAGATACAAAGCCCGGTTAGTAGCAAAAGGTTACACCCAGACTTATGGGGTGGACTATTCATAGACATTTAGTCCAGTAGCAAAGATTGATACTATCAGAGTACTTTTCTCAGTAGCAGCAAATCTCAACTGGCCACTACACCAGTTCGACGTCAAGAATGCTTTCCTGCATGGATATTTGAGAGAAGAAGTTTACATGGAAGCACCGCCAGGGTTCACAGAAGGGTTCCAGAAGAATGAGGTGTGTCGACTGAAGAAGGCACTCTATAGACTGAAACAATCTCCCAGAGCATGGTTCGGAAGATTTACTATTGCAATGAAGAGGTATGGGTACAAACAGAGCAATTCCGATCATATTCTATTTCTAAAATGGAGAGGTGAGCTCATCACATGCTTAATCATCTATGTGGATGATATGATCATCACTGGGAATGACAATAAAGAAATGGTAGGCCTTCGGAGAAACCTATTTGACGAATTTGAGATGAAAGATCTGGGAGGTTTAAAATACTTCCTTAGAATAGAGGTGCTGCGATCAAAATGTGGGATATTCATTTCTCAACGGAAATATATCTTAGACCTCCTAGTTGAAACTGGGCTTGTGGACTGTAAGCCGGCAGAAACGCCAATTGTGGTAAACCATGGTTTCAAGCTAAAAGAAGGAGCAGAGTTAGCTGATCGGGAGACTTATCAGAGGTTGGTAGGGAAGTTGATCTATCTTTCCCATACGAGACTAGACATAGCATATGCAGTTGGGATAGTAAGGCAATTTATACACAAACCTCAGGCAGAGCACATGAATGCTACCTTAAGGATTGTGCATTACTTGAAGGGAACACCTGGAAGTGGAATTTTATTTCAGAACGATGGGCATTAGAAGTGAAGGGATACACAGATGCAGATTGGGCTGAAAATCCTGTTGATAGAAGAACTACTTCTAGATACTTCTCTATGGTTAGAGGAAATCTTGTAACATGGAAGAGTAAAAAAACAGAAAGTAGTAGCACTATCGAGCGCAGAAGCAGCATTTAGAGGGATTGCTAGGGGGCTAGCTGAGCTTCTTTGGATCAAGAAGCTATTGACAGAGATTGGGTTTCCACCACAAGATCCTTGTCAGCTATTGTGTGATAATAAGGCTGCCATCAGCATTTCAGAGAATCCAGTGCAGCATGATCGCACCAAACACATTGAAGTGGACCGACACTTCATTAAGGAGAAACAGGAAGAGGGAATCATCAGTCTGCCATACGTCCGGTCGGAAGAACAATTGGCGGATATCCTGACTAAGGTTGTATCTGGAAGAGTCTTCAATGAAGTTCTGAGCAAGTTGCGCATTGGTGACCCCACGACTCAACTTGAGTGGGAGTGTTAGAAAGGAAAGGATATGTATTGATAACGTTCATGTGTAGAAATAGGGAAAGGATTGATTCCCTTAATGATAGGATCAATTCACTACAAGAAAATAGTGAATTAGGGACGGAAATTACCGACGAAATCGAGAAATATTCCGTCGGTATACCAAATTACCGACAGAATAAACCGACGGTCAAAAACATCAGAGATTCGGCCGTAGCTAAATTCACCGATGGAAAGTTTGTCTACCGTTGATAAAATTATCGACAGAACAAGTAAACCGTCTGTAAAATTAACCGAAAAGTTACCAACCGTCCGATGTATTCCGTCGCTACATTTACCAACCGGTGGCTTACCCGTATGTAAATTTAGCATCTGAATATTTCTAATACAGTCGGCAAAGTTACCGACGGTAAAATTTTTCATCGGTAAATTAGGAAATATTACCGACGGAAAATATTTTCATTCGGTATTGTATTTAGACAATTACCGACGGAAATATTGCATATTTCTGTCGGTAAAACTTTTATTAAATTTTTAAAAATATATTTCCATTATATTTAAATTATAATCGTCGAACAATTTTATTAATAATATATATTTAATTAGATATAAA
>JANZXR010379248.1:0-17974 GCA_027575705.1 Erythroxylum echinodendron
CAATTTTTCTCCAAAATTCCAATGGCTCAATTCAAAAATTCCTAATTTCATGTGTCTAAGTTTCCAGTGCCATTGGATAGTCATTTTCTCTACCAGGAGACCCTTATTCTGTCACTTGGCAGTTTTCTTAGTCCGAAAATGACCCCAAAAAATTCCCGAAAAATTTCTAAAATTCTCTAAAAATCATAAAACCACAATAACCCTCTCCAATACAATTTTTCATTCACTCAAAGCATATTTTTCCTAAATCACATTTATTTACAGTTATACCGGGAAATGTCATGAATGCATGTACAGTCATTTACATGTGCAAAATTCACTATTCACTATTCATGTGCATATATGGATGTATGAACATGGCAAAACAATTTTAAACACTCCTAACCCGTTCCAAATTACTATTTTACCTTTCCCATTGGTGAGGGGATGTTACAATCAAACTAAGAGGAACCTTATAAAAAAAGAGGAGCCTTCCAAACTAGAAGGAGCTTACTATACTAAACAAAGGTCTCTAACCTTTTAAACTAAGAGGAGCTTTCTAAATTAGAAAGAGCCTACAAAAGGATCAAATAAGAAGGATCCTACTAATGCTGCAAATATAAGTAGCATAGAATATTCATACAGAAATAATATCAGATAGTTTGCACATATCAAGCTCTTTTCTTAACACGTAAAATCTTTCTTTAAAGAGTGGCTTGGTGAAGATATCAGCTACTTGATTTTTAGTATTAACATGAAAAAGATCAATGATTCCTTCTAAAACATGATCTCTGAGAAAATGATGTGTGATTTCTATATGCTTAGTCCTAGAATGATGTACAAGATTTTTAGAAAGATTTATAGCACTAGTATTATCATATAATATAGGAATATGAGTAAAGTTTAGAGACAATTCCTAGAGTTGATGCTTCATCCATATGACTTGAACACAACAGTTGGCAGTTGCTATATATTTCACTTCAGTCATCGAAAGCACTGTGCAATTTTGTTTTTTGCAAGACCAAGAAACAAGACATCCTCTAAGAAATTGACAGTGACCACTTGCTCTTTTTCGATCGACTTTATCACCTACATAATTTGAATCACAATAGTCAACTATATTAAAAGAATCAGTTTTTGGATACCATAATCCGAAATCTACAATTTTGTAAAGATATCAAAAAATCCTTTTGGCTGCTTAAAGGTGGCTTTCGTTTGGATTGAAAGCGTAGGCAAAGGCACACACTAAGCATAATATTTAGTCTTGAGCTTGTAAGATATAGCAGTGACCTAATCATTCTTCTGTACTTTGTCTCATCCGTAGCCTTACCTTCTTCATCCTTATCAAGTTTAGTTCCAGCAAACATAGGAGTACCCATCAGTTTGGCATTTTTAAAATGGTACTTCTTGATGAGTTCCTTTGTATATTTTTCTTGGCTAATGAAGATCCCTTTTCTTTTTGCCTAATTTGTAATCTCAGGAAGATAGATAGTTCTCCCATCATGCTCAGTTCAAACCCCCCTGCATTAATGCTGAGAATTCTTCACAGAAAGATTAATTAGTAACACCGAATTATCAACATATATTTGCACTGTGAGTAAATCAATTTCTTTTTTTTAATAAATAAAGTTTTATCTACCTTTCCTCTTTTAAAGTAATTCTCAAGTAAAAAATTACCTAACCTCTCATACGATGCTCAAGGAGCTTGTTTTAGACCATACAAGGCTTTAGTCATCTTCATCACATAGTCAGGATGTTTTTCATCTTCAAAGCTTGGAGGTTACTTAGGAAACACTTCTTCGTTAATATATCTATTTAAGAAGGCACTTTTGACATCCATTTGGAATATTTTGAAGTTTCTATAATATGAAAAGGCAAGTAAAATTCTAATCGATTCTAGTCTAGTAATAATTGCATAAGTGTCATCAAAATCAATACGTTCCTGTTGATTATAACCTTCAACTACAAGTCTAGCTTTGTTTCTTACCACCGTATAATTTTTGTCAAGTTTGTTTTAAAATACCTAATAAGTTCCAATGACTGACTTTTTTTTGCAAAAGAGGTACGAGATTCTAAACTTTGTTTTTATCAAATTGATTTAGTTTGTCTTTCATAGCTAAAACCTAATTTTCGCTAGTACGAGCCTCTTCAACATCTTTGGTTCTAATTGTGAGATGAGGGCAACAAAGTTATTCTTGAAGGATGATTTAGTTCTTAGACTTTTAGAGGGGTCCCCTAGAATGTACTGATGTGTATCCAAACCTCTTCATTCTTTTGGTATTCTTCGTTATATAGGCTCCTCTTGAGAGGAAGGAGCTTGCTCTATCCTAGCTTTAAAAGGACCTTCTTGATCTTGTAATTATGAAGGTATTATAGGTGTAGCTTAAGTCTGCAATGTATTTTTTGGAGCCAAGGGATGCTCTTCATCATCTGAATCAGCTGCTGTTATCGAGGGTAGTGCTTCATCATATACTACATGTATTGATTCTTCTATCTTCTTTATTCTTTTGTTGTAAACTCTAAATTCTTTACCAGTAGTACTGTAGCCCAGAAAGATAGCTTCATCTGATCTCGCATTGAACTTTTCAAGGTTGTCTTTTCCATTATTTAGAATGAAGCACTTGCAACCAAATGCTTAAAAGTAAGAAAATTTTGATTTTCTTCCTTTCCACAACTCATAGGGGGTCTTTTTCAGAATAAGTCTTATAAGGCACCTATTAAATATATAATAGGCAATAGATATAGCTTCTGCCCAGTAACTATGAGGTAGACCACTTTCGAATAGCATTATTTTGGCCATATCAATGAGAGTCCTATTCTTTCTCTCAACATCTCCATTCTACTGAGGAGTCCTTGGGCATGAAAATTTATGAGATATCCTATTTTCATTACAGAAATCTTCGGATTTTCCGTTATTGAATTCTCCTCCATGATCACTCTAGATAGATACAATGCAGTATCCTTTTTCAATTTGAATTTTTTTGCAAAACTCCTCAAAGACTTCAAAAGTATCATCCTTATTTGATAGAAAATAAACTCATTTAAATATAGAATAATCATCTACTATAAAAAAGAGGTAATGTTTACCACAAAAGCTTTGAGTCTTAGTAGGACTAAATAAGTCCATATGTACAAGTTCAAGTGGCTAGTTTGTAAACGTGAGGTTATTAGGAAGGAAGCAACTTCTGATTTGTTTTTCTTTTTAACAAGTTTCACAGACCTGATTATTCTCAAACTTAAGGTTAGGAAATCCTCTCGCTAACTCATTTTTGGACAATTTTGATAAGAAGCTCATGCTAGCATGTCCAAATCTTCTCTGCCAAATAAAAGAATCGTTTTCTGCTGAAACAAAACATTTGACATGTTATAGAGACATATCTTCCAGTTGAGCACAGTATATTTTCTAATTTTTAGGACCAATAAATATAATATTGTCATTAAGATTGTCAATAATTTCACAATGTGATGTATATTAAGTAACTATATAACCTTTATTACATAATTGACTTACACTCAACAAGTTATGTTTCAATCCACCAACATAAAGAACATTATTAATAAAAGCAAAGTTAGAGTGGCCAATTTTACCAATTCCAGTGACTTTTATCTTGTTTTTATCGGCAAAGACAACATTACCTTCGTCTTTCCTTTCAATATAGTTGAAATGTGGTATTTCACCTGTCATATGTCTCGATCAGTCACTATTAACTATCAACTAGTTTTCTTTAGTTTCAGTTTTGAAGTATATCTACAAAATGTATTATCTTATTTTAGGTACCTAAATTTCTTTGGGTCCTTTCAAGTTAGTAGTTTGACCTTTCGGTCTCTAAACATACTTTTGAGATAGTTTCTTCATTTTATGAAAGTAACATAAGTGACTAATATGACCATGTATACCACAATAATTGCACACAACTAATGAATGATAGTTACTATGATTTTTTCCATTTTTCAGGTTCCTGTTGTTTTGACTAAGGCTACAGCTAGATTTAACAAAGAAATTATTGTATGGATTAATATTGTTGTTTTCATTATATCCTATTTTGACCTTGTCAAAAATACCTTTACCACTACCAAGTAATGCATCAATATTGTTCCTACCATCAACAAAATTAGCAAAATCTTTTTCTAGAGAAGCAACTTTTTCTTTTAAATGTTTTACCTCAACATAATCATTTTCAAGCAATGCATTCTCTAACTGACTTACCTTTTGTTCTAGGAATTCCTTTCCAAAGACCTTTTACTTGTTGTTTTTAACAGACATAATTCTAGACAACAAATTTTTATTCTCAGATTCTAGTGATTCAATCTTAGTCGTCAAGGATGCATCATTACTTTTGGACTTCTCAACCTTTTTGAAATACCGCACTGTCAGTTTTTTATATTGATCATACAGTTCATGATATGCATCTCTTAATTCATCAATTTCAATATTGGGTCAAAATAATATACCTTATCATCTCCTGATTCGGCTATAAAGCAAACGTTGGTGACTTCTTCAAGCTCTACTTCTTCAAAGTTTTCAAAGTCCTCATCTGACCAAGTTGTAATCATAGCTTGTTTTTTGGGTTTTCTATTTTTTGATTTGTCCTTTTGAAGAAGAGGACATTATGGTCTTGTGTGTCCAGGTTTCTTATAGTGATAGCATATGATTAGATTATTTTTTGTATTGCTATTAACCTGTTATTTCCAATTTTCTTATTTCATTTTCTTTTCTTCATCAGCTTATCTTTGTAGAAGTGGGCATATTTTCTAACTGTAAAATTGAATTCTTCATCTCCATGTATTTGCTATTCAATGTCTCTTTTATCTCCATTTGATTCATCAGATGTTTTTAGTGTCATTCTTCTTTTGTATGAGGATTCTTCATCCCACCTAAGTTCGACTTCATGGATCATTAAGTTTGCTCTTAACAAGTCCAGTGAGATAGTGTCGATATCTTTTGTAGTCTTTAGAGCTGTCACCTTAGGTCTCCATTCCTCTGGTAGTGATCTTAGAATCTTTTTCACAAGCTCATCATTGGGATATATCTTACCCTAGTTCTCCAAGGCAGTGATGATGTTATTAAAATGTCCAAAGAATTCGTCTATTGTTTCTCCTTGTTTCATACAAATAGTTTCATATTGATGTACTAAAAGAACTATTCTGTGTTTCTTTACCTAGTTCATTCCTGCAAAGGTGAATTGTAATTTGTCCCATATTTCCTTGGTTGTAGAATAGTAAGATATCTTTTCGTACTCTTCTAGAGATAGTGCGCAGATCAAATAATGTCTTGCTTTGGCATTCAATTGTACGTTTCTTCTATCAGCATCTATCCACACTTCTACATCATCAGTAGCAAGAGGTGTGGCTCCAACTTTGATAGCTTGCCAAATTTTGATATCTACATATTGAAGATAAATATTCATTCCCTCTTTCAAGTAGGAGTATGTTTGCTATGATCTATTATGTGTTGTAAAACACAATAAATATGAAACCTCACTCTGATACCAAATGATAAAGCAAACATATACGAGAGGGGGTGAATTGTATGTAAAAAAAAATTTGCACGGTACTTTCAAATTAATAATATCCTCCTAAACAAAATAAGTCTATAGATAGAAGGTTCCTATCAGCTTTCAAAAAGATTCTGTTAACGTTGAAACAAGGATCCTGTTAATTGAAAGGGGCCTGCTAGCACTCAAAAGGAAAGGAGCCAATTAATTGATAGGAGCTTGCTAGCGCTCAAAAAGAAAGGAACCTATTAATTGATATGAGTCTGTTAACTCTCAATATGAAAGGAGCCTATTAATTGATAGGATCCTGTTAATATTTTTAAAAACAAAAGGAATCTCTTGCAATATAAAATAGAAGGTGCCTATTGTCAAATTGAAGGAGCCTCTTGCGAGTTGAAAACACAAACACAATAATGTGAAAATTTAAAATTAAGAGAGAAAGAGTGATAGAGTCGACTCATACTGGTTTGGCTTATAACAAAGCCTACGTCCAATTCCCAAGTATTTAACTGGAGTGCTTCACTATAAAATCTAGTAGTAAATTTTAACGAGCCTTTCCAAGCTCACGAGTACATACTTTTCAAGGTTCTTCAACCTTCCATACTCTTAGTGTTTAACAAACCTCTACAAGAAATGTATAAAGGGTTTAATACTCTCTCTTAATAAAGTGATTTCACTTTCTAAGGCACAAGGATTTTGATATAGATATTGAAGCTGCTAAAGTATTTAGCAAGTCTGTGTCTCTTATTTGCAAATGTTGTAACTTCTTCTTTAAATATATTTTTTTCACCTAGTCGTTGCTTGATCTTTGATGTCATCTCTGCAAAAATTTTCGATATTCAGATGTTAAGATAAACATTCTTTCAAGGCTTATAAAGCCAAGTATTTGAATTAGTAAGATCCTTTCGGATGTCATTGAACCATTTCTAATTAAGTAAGTTCATAAAGAGGGTTCCTACAAGAAAGGAAGCAATTATCCTATGATTTTATTTCCTTCTAAGAATTATATCATTACTTATATAAGGAAATGAATCCAATTTGAATTTTGAAATATTATAAAGTTATCATCAAAATTGTTATCCCCATCAGCTACCCTTAGAAGCCCAATGTTTCAACTAGGCAATAGGTTCCTACTAGTCGTATATTATTATCTAGTTGGCATTCTATTCTTAATTTTGAGGTTAAATATGTGTTAAATACTGGTGCCCAGCATGGTAAGAATGGGGCTAATATTGAGTTGGGAGGCCAGCTTGTATGTAGTCCCCAATTACATGCGATCAATGTTGACCTTATGGAGAGCCTTGTTGCACAGGTGGAGAAGCATGAGGTTCCTAAGGCAATCACTGGGGATATTGAGGCTTCAACCCCTCTTCTTGACACCTCAATTGACTTGGAGGCTTGTGATAGTATGGTGGACATTCCTAGTAACATGGTGGGTGATGATAGGAGGCCTGATTTGCAGGGCATTACATTACCACCAGTTAATCCTTCTTATGTTTCGTGTGCTGAACCCCAGACTGTTGCCTCCCCTGTTACTCCACACACTTGTGGCATGACCTCTATCCCTTTGGCTCCCTATTTGATACCTAAAGCTGGTTTGTTTTCGATTGAAGGCCCTCATCCCTCTCTTGAGCTGGAATGTAATTCATTGATAGAGGAGGATAATTCCCCAGCTATCCCTGAGGATTTCAGTGTTCAACCTCCACAACGATGGTCGGGTAAAAGGTGTAAGAAAAACAGAAAATATGGGGGTTCCTCTCCCCAATCATGACTATTCTTGTCTGGATACAACTAACTTATGGGAGAGGTTTTTGATAGCTCAAAACACTTACAATTACAATCCCTATAACATTTTCCTCCATACTACAGAAAGATACTGCCTCTGCAATTACATGGAAGCCCTACAGCTTTAAAAATCCATTTTCACTAAAAGGCCTGGTTAAATTGGCTCAAGGAAGGGGATAACAATTCTAACTTTTTTCATGCTTCCATATTATCTCATTAGAAATGGTACGGGAATGCAAACTGTGGTTAATAGGGATATTGGAAACTAAAATAAAAACCCCCTGCTCCTTATTCGGAGGGAAATTTTCGGGAGCTAACTAACAGATAATCTTTAACCACTCTTCTCATTATAATGGCCAGATAGTCTGTTTATATAATTATGTTCTTTTAGCAATTCAACTTTTGGAATCTTCTGACCAACTTATACATCTTCACTATCATTTAAGGCGTTCAGATAAGAGTTTTTTCTTATTATCATTTATGCCTCTAATTTTGGGTTTCAACGACAGAAACTATGGTCAAATCTTAGTTGGATGCAACATACTATGGATAAACCTTGGTTAGTTGTCGGAGACTTTAACTGTTCTCTCCCTTCAACTGAAATGGAAAGGGGAGGTTATTAAGGAAGGAACTCCCCTCTTTCCTTTCCACGATGGATTTAGTGGATTTGAAGGACTCGAGTCAGAAGCTAACTTAGTTGAATAACTAACAAGGGGATTTTCTCATTCAAAAAATGCTAGATCGAGCTCTTATTAATTTAACTTGGTTGGGTCATTTATCCCATTCATATGTGTATTTTGGGGACAATCTCCTCTCTGATCACTCCTTCATATTGATCCAGAGATTGGAACAGAGCCCAAGCCCTGTTGCCCCATTTCAGTTCTTTAATGGGCTCACTGAGATGGAGGGATTTAGTGACTTGGTGGATAAGTGCTGGTCAATTAATATGGTTGGTTATAAATCCTTTCAATTAATGCATAAATTGAAGAAGGTGAAGGTTGAACTGAAAAGTTTCCTTTCTCAACGGTATCTAGATACAACTAACTTATGGGAGAGGCTTTTGATAGCTCAAAACACTTACAATTACAATCCCCATAACATTTTCCTCCATACTACAGAAAGATACTGCCTCCGCAATTGCATGGAAGGCCTACAGCTTCAAAAATCCATTTTTCACTAAAAGGCCTGGTTAAATTGGCTCAAGGAAGGGGATAACAATTCTAAGTTTTTTCACACTTCCATATTGGCTCATCAGAATAACAATTCAAGAGTAGTTCTTCGAGATTAGATTTCTTAGGTGGCACAAGATTTGGAGCCTTAAAAACTAGAGGTGGATGTCTCTGAACATTAGATGGCTGGGGTTGTGCCATCTGACCATTTCACCAATAAAAGTTTGGATGATTCCTCCACCCTGGGTTATAGGTATTAGAATATAGATCCCCACCCTGTCTGTTATAACTGCCTATATAATGGGCCTCTTCTTTCTCTTGAGCAAAAGGATTTTTGACTTGACACTCAGAAGATGCATAGGAATCTCCACCACAATGCTCGCATATGGCATAACTCCTCAATAAAGAACTAGCTCCTCCTCTCACACTGTGCATTAGATTATCTTGCTTTTTCATCAAAATATCCATCTGAGCTGATAAAGCAACTATACTGTCTACTACACAAGCTCTTATAGGTCATCTGGGATGCCTTTCTGTATGATACTAAAAGCTATTGGTGGCCATCTCATCAATCAACTTGTAAACCTGATCTGGTGTCTTTCTCATTAAACTACCTCCTGCTGCAGCATCTGTGGTACTCCTAATTGATGGGCGATGGGGTCATTCCTGTATAAAAAGTGTTAACCTGTTGCCATATGGAGAACCCATAACTAGGTCTGTTTCAACATATCTTGAAATCGCTCCCACGCTTCATATAGACTTTCATTTTCATATTAGGTGAGGGAACTAATCTCACTCTTCATCTTTGCAACCTTAGCAGGAGGGAAAAATGCCAGAAATAATCTCATCATCTCATCCCATGTAGTAATCGATCCTGACTACAAACTGGCTAACCATACTCTGGCCTTATCCCTTAAAGAAAATGGGAATAATCTTAATCTCACCGCATCATCCGATACTTCATTCTGTTTGAACAAATCACAAATATGCAGAAAGGTCTCCAAATGGGGGTTTGGATCCTCTAAAAGTAATCCTGCAAATTAAGATGCTCTCACCATGGATGTAATACTGTAAAGAATCTCAAAACTTGCAGCTATGATTATCGACCTTATAATGGGAGGTATGGGTCTATTGTTTTGTCCCATAGTCAAATCCATCATAGTCAACTCCCTTCTCTCTTCAGGATGTGCTATCAGTCCCTTATCGTGTTGTTCAATTTCTGCAAACTGCTCTTCTCTAATCCCTTCTTCTGTGTTACTATTTTGAGCCAATCTGGTTTCTGGGCGTAACTTGCAAGTAGTTTTTTCAATCTCAGTGTCAATTAGCAAATTCTCAGGTTTTTGACCACGAGTTAGCATAAACAAAATGAAACGAATAAAAAATAAAAATAAATAAAATAAAATAAAATAATAATAATAATAATAACAGAGCTAAGAATTGAAAATAAAACAAACCAAATTAAAGTAATCAAGTAAACAACTAAAATATGCAAATAAACACCGAAGCAAGAATTAAATATGAGACAATTAACACCGTCTAACCTAATGACTCATAATAAAGAAAAATTTCCTAGCAACGGTGCCAAAAACTTGTTATGGTCTAAACAAAGTAATATAAATTAAATTCTATTTAGACCAACTAGAGGCAAGTATATCTCGTTGATAAGTAATATAAAACGGTAAGAACCGGATATCATACCTAAGAGATTCCAACACGCAAGGCAATTAAATTAAATGATGCAAAATTGCTCAGAAGATCAAGAATTGAATGATTTGAAAATGAAATAAAATAAGCGAATTAAGGAAATATGCTTGATGCAAAATATGAACTAAATGCAACAAAACTTAATCAAATGACAAAAATTGGCTAAAGTGTCAGATTTCAATTGGATTGGACACCAAAAATTGTAATGGTGGATTGATCTAGGAATTACTTCACTTAAGCAAGTCCAACCCAATGTTCATAGGATTTCTCTTCTCTTCTAAATCCGAGTTACTCACTTGATTCATAGATAATTCGAAATAAAAGACATTCAATATGAGAAACCTAAAATTAAGTTCGTTAATCCTAGGTATCCTCATATAAGATCCTAAGGTTGGTCTACACTTTAATCTCAAATACATTGCTTGATTAATTTTTTAACAAATTAAATCCTATTGGTTATGGCATTCAATCATCTAAGGCCTTAATCTAGGTGATCAAGCTAAATTAGGACTAAAAATGCATTCAATCAAGCAAAAACGAATACCACAAAAATTATACCAATCTAATATAAATCCTAACCTCAACCAAAGAAAACTTACCTACATATATTCGTTAATGTAATATAAATCATGGTCATGACATATAATTGCATTGATTAAATCCACAAAAATTAAAGCAGATAAGAAATAAAAACAAAATAAATTCCAGTATGGTTGCTACTGTCCAAGGAGTGCTCCTCCTCCAACACACCACTGTTCTCTTCCAACTCCAGCTCTCTATCACGTTGTTCTCTTTTCTGTCATTTCTTTGCTACTGTAGCTGATGGGATTAAAAATATGGTGGTAAGAACTTGTTAAGGTTTTCTGTTTTAGCCCTCTCTCATGCAACTCTCCTCTAACGATACTCATACTACTACCTCTATAGTTGCTACTCCCTCTATTTCTATTTTTCCCGCTACTCTCGCTACTCTGCTCTTTTCACGCACAACTGCTGGCTTCACTATTTTCTTTTCACGCCCTCTAGCTACTCTCTTCTTTTCTCTGCCAACTATATTCTTTTATCTTTTATGTATTGAATGTCCATCAGCTCACGCCCTCTAACTTTTTTCTCTGTAGCTACTAGCTATCTTCTTTTGTTTCTATCTATTGATGTTTTAATAAAGGTTTCGGCCACCTTATTCACGAACCTCTCTCTCTATGTTGTCAACTGATTTTTTTTGTGTTTTTCATAGTCCTCTCTTCTTTTACGCAGCAGCCAACTCTCCTCTTCTGTATTTAATCAATTCCCAGCCTTCTCTGTATTCAATATATATTCTAGCTCCCTAGGTCTTCCACAGTCCCACTCTTCTTATTCACCTTTTAATCTCTCATTCACACCAGCTGCTCATTCCTTTTTCATACACACTTCTCATTCTACTCTTGGCCAAAACGTTAACGTTTTTGGATGGCTAAAATGTTAAAATTTTTCTTTTTATCCTTGCTTCCTTTTAGAGCTTTTAAGTTCCAAATCTAATGTGTGCCTAAAATTAAGCAAATAACTCTTAATTAGTGCAATTTAAATATTAAATGGACAAGATTTTAGCAAATTATGTATCGAAAATCAATATAAAATGCCCATTAACATCCCCTATAGAAGGCAAATGATGATTAGTATGTAAACTGGACATTTCTTTTTTAGTGATGGTTTGCTCAGCAGGGACAATTTTACCACATTCCGCCCAATCTCACTGACCTTAGAGTTTTGGATGTGCCTGTTTCCCATTTCTTAACTCAACACGGTCTAATAATCTCATTCCTAAGTCCAAATCATGCATATTTCTTGGATACTCTCCCCAACAGAAAGGTTATCACTGTCTTGATCCCACCACAAATAAAATCCATCTCTTTCGACATGTTCGTTTCATTGAGAACCAATTTCCATACAAAGACCTCACCAATCTACCATCTCTATTACATCCACCTCCTACAATAACCTTAACCTTACAATTATACACATCCCCTTCATCTACTTCACCGTAATTACACTATCAATCATCACCACAACCACCCTTAACCACCCAACAATCTCAGCAAACCTATCATCTTATGGCAACTAGCATTTGCACAACTACATGAAAACTAAGAACCTTTCAAGACTATGTTACCTTTCATACCATTAACTCCTTCCCCAATCCTCCTGACTCTACTTGTTATACACAGGAGAAAAAAAATCTCCCATTGGTGTCAGGCTATGTTTGATGAAATTCAAGCTCTCTGTCGAAATAAAACCTGGACTCTTGTCCCACCACTAACCAATGTCAATATAGTAGGGTGCAAATGGGTCTTTCGAACCAAAAGAAAACCTAATGGGACACTAGACTATTACAAAGCCTGCCTGGTCGCAAAGGGATATCACTAATCACCAGATATTGACTACACTGATACCTTTAGTCCTGTGATTAAACCAACATCCATTCATATTATCCTTGCCATTGCTCTCTCTAATTCTTGGCCCATACGCCAATTGGACATCAACAATGCATTCCTACATGGAAATCTCCAAGAGCCTGTTTACATGCTCCAACCACCTATTTTTGTTGATCCCTAAAATCCTAATCATGTTTGTCGTCTACACAAGGCTCTTTATGGTCTAAAACAAGCCCCCTGTGTCTGGTTTCATCGCCTAAGTCAAAAACTTATAGAAGTCAACTTCATACCCTTTAAATCTGACACCTCTCTCTTCATTCACATCACTCCCACTGATACAACCTTCCTTTTAGTCTATGTGGATGATATCTTGGTTACTAGCTCCTCCCAATCCTTCATCACCACTCTAATTAAGAACCTACATGATACCTTCTCTATAAAAGATCTTGGTCCTCGTCACTACTTCCTTGGAATTGAAGTCATCACCACACTAGATGGCCTACTCCTCACCCAAACTAAATACACCAAAGACCTCCTCACTCGCACCAATATTGACCAATCTAAACCTACATCAACCCCCATGACGCCTACCCTACCCTTTTCCAAAAACCATAGCATACCACTATCAGATGTAACTGAATATCAAAGCACTGTTGGCACCCTACAGTATCTTTGCCTCACCGGTCCTAATATCTAGTTTTCTGTTAACAAAGTCTCCTAATTCCTACATTGCCCTACAGATGTTCATTGGACAGTTGCCAAACGTATACTTCGGTATCTACGATCTACCATCTCTTATGGCTTACACTTTAAATGATCACCAAATCTTACTCTTACAGCCTACTTTGATGCTAATTGGGCTGTCCTAATGACTGTCACTCTACTTCTAGCTATTGCATCTATTTGGGATCAAATCTTATCTCTTAGAGTGCCAAGAAATAACCAACGGTTGCTCGCTCTAGTACTGAAGTAGAATATTAGAGTATTGCTCTTGCATCCATTGAACTATGTTGGATTACATCCTTACTACATGAAATTGGCTTTTCCAACTTAAGGCCAACCTTGTGGTGTGATAACCTTGGTGCTACATTCTCACTACAGATCCATTTGCTCATGCTCGTACCAAACATATTGAAATTGATATTCATTTCGTTTGTGATTTGGTAGCTAAAAAAGCTATGTTCATAAGACATATTTTTGTTAAAGACCAAATTGTTGATGTCATGACCAAATCTCTTCCCTCAACATCATTTCATCAACTCTGACATAAGCTCACTGTTACTTCACCCATGAGCTTGAGGGGGCATGACAACGTATGCAAGTCTTTAGCCATGATTTAAGCTCCATAACTTCAACTCCACAATCACTACAATTATATTAGCATAATCTTAGCATTGTATTAAATGTATTTCTATACTTAGACACAATCTTGTTGTATAAATATATGTGTAAACTTCAGAATAAGATACAAAAAAAACATTCTTCTATATTACCCTTTCAGTTGTTGTTGTTTTACTCATTAAGAAGAGTGCCATTAGTAAAAAACCTAGCATTAAAGCCTAATCCAGGAGTCTTATATTAAGATAAAAGTGAAGATGGAAGCAGGATAAAGAGCATTGTAATGGTGGCTTTTTGAGGAGGATTTGCCAAGTCGATGGAGTCAGTGACAAAGGAGAGATAGGTGTGGTGGCTCTTCTACATGAGTTGGCAATTATGCAAGTTTTGTGGAGGTCAATGAGGAATCAGAAATAGCATAATTCAAGCTGCCATAATTAGAACATATATCAATCAAATCATTAAATAAGGAAACATCTTAGAATACATATCAACTAGAGCATTAAATAAGGAATCATCAACAATCCATTCTCTTTTAGTTGTATATCCATGATTTTTTTCCAGCATTCAAACTAGTATCTAAGCTATAAGAAGAATACTCATAAGTGATATTCCACCAAGTTTTTCTATTTTATTTACATTTCATCAAAAAAGCTCCAGAGCTCTATTTTTTCATGTAACTACTTATCATCATTGTCCAAGTATAAACATTTTTACTCTCCATTTGATTAAAGACTCATCTATTTATAACTTATTAATCAAAACTAACCCAAGTGAAAATCCAAGCTAATTATCAAACCGAATTTGTTTCTGCTGAAAACTGCCTAAATATTTGTAGATTGGATTAAGATGAGTTTATCATATCTGTAGATTGGATTATTTTATCTTTTGGATTATTTTTTGTTTGTTTATTTTTAGGAAAAATACCTAAGGATAAGGAATGCATTTATGTTTTTGTTAAACTCTAGCTTTATTTAAAGAGCTCTACAATGGAAGTTTAAAATCATTCTTCTTATAACTTCTTATCTCCAATTTTATAAAATAAATTTATGCTCTCATGACAATAAATTGGTATTAGAGTTTTTATCTTGAGTGATCTATGAGTTGAGTGAAACCACAATAGAGGATGACATAACATACACAACTATTGTACCACCAACTTTTTTATGCTGAAAACTATAAAGCACGGGTTATCAAGATGATTGTTTATCTTGAAGCTCTAGATATTAGGAGGCCATAAAAGAAGACTAATGAAGTGTTTCAATTATTAGAAAATCCTACAATGACACAACTGAAGAATCACAAAGAGAGAAAGACAAAGAAGTCAAAGGAAAAGGTCTTTTTTTAACTGTGTCAAGTGTGATTTTGCAAGAATTATGGATCTACAATCTACTAGAGATATTTGGGATTATCTCAAATATGAATATCAAGGTAGTGAAAGAACCAAAGGTATGAAAATGCTCAACTTAATCAGAGAATTTGAGAAGTAAAGCATGAAGGAGGCATAAACTATTAAACGCTATGCTGACAGGTTGCTAAGCATTGTTAATATGGTATGACTTCTTAGCTATAACATCCCTAGACCACCCGTTCATAGATATTGTCCGCTTTGAGCCTTGACCCAGTCAAGTCCTCAAGGTTTTGCTCTTCCCACACCTTGGGAAGACACGTCTTGTGAGCAAAATGTATCCATACCCTTATAAGGCGTACTTTGTTCCCCTCTCCAACCGATAAGGAATCTCTCATTCCACCCCCTTTAGGGCTCAGCGTCCTTGATAACACACCGATTCAGGTATTGGCTCTGATACTATTATAATAGACCTAGACTACCTACTCACAGATATTGTCTGCTTTGAGCCTTGACCCAACCAAGCCCCCATGGTTTTGCTCTTCCCACACCTTAGGAAGATGCATCTATAAGGGAGAGGTATCCATACCCTTATAAGGTGTACTTCATTTCCCTCTCTAACCAATATGGGATCTCACATTCCCTTTAAGGCTTAGCGTCCTCGTTGGTACACTAGTTCGAATATTGGCTTTGATACCATTGTAACAACTCCAGACGACCTGCCCATAGATATTGTCCGCTTTTAGGTCTTGACCTAGCCAAGCCCTCACGGTTTTGCTTGTCCCCTAGGATAAAACGCGTCTGTGAGGGAGAGGTATCTATACCCTTATAAGGCATACTTTGTTCCCCTCTCTAACCAATATGAGATCTCACATTCCACCTCCTTTAAGGCTCAGTGTTCTTGTTGACAAACCGGTTCAGTTACTGGCTCTGATACCATTGTAACAGCCCTAAACTACCTGCTTACAGATATTGTCCGCTTTTAAGCCTTGGCTCAGCCAAGCCCTCATAGTTTTGCTATTCCCATACCTTGGAAAAACACGTATTTCTAAGATGTGGAAAGAGCAAAACCACGAGGGCTTGGCACAAAGCGGACAATATCTGTGAGCGAGTGGTCTAGGGCTGTTACATTAGCAAGGATTTTCCTAATGAAAGAATTGTGTAGAAAAATCTTGATACTGTACTGAAAAATATGAATATAACATATCTTCATTAGAAGAATCTAAAGAGTTGTCAAGAATCTCTTTAGGAGAATTAGTAAATGCCATGTAGGCACTAGAGTAGAGAAGAATGATGAGACAAGAAGGGTCAGTACAAGCTGCTTTCATACAAAAGCACAAAACCTAGGAGGAGGCAAAGATAAGAAGAATAATAAGATGAAAGACAATAAGAAACTTGAAGGCTCTAACAAGAAGCAGGATGAGTCTTTTTCACTTTGCCAAACTATAAAAAGACAAATCACCCTCATAGAAAACGTTAATGGAGGCTTGAGGTCATGTGCATAAAGTATGGTAAAATGGGGCATATGGAACGAATCTGCAAGTCTCAACCTGATGAGGCAAAGGTTTCTATAGAGCAAAACCAAGAGGAACAACTCTTGTTGCAACATGATTTGCTATGAACAATAGTTCTGGTGATTCTTGGTTGATAGACAGTGATTGCTCAAACTATATGACCAATAACCAGAATATCTTTAAAGAGTTTGATAAAACTATTGCTTTAAAGGTGAAAATTAGAAATGGTGATTTTATCTCGTTCAATGGAAAAGGAACTGTAGCTATTGAGAGTATGATAGGTTTCAATCATATCACAACTGTTTTATATGTGCCTAACATTGACCAAAATCTACTTAGTGTTGTATAACTAATTAAAAAAGGTTTCAAAGTTATATGTCACTACAAGAAAATCGTGAATTAGCTACAGACATTTCCCGACGGACGAAAAACTGTAGCTATTTACCAACAAAACACAACAATTCCGTCTGTAAATGTATTGTACTGTTCATATATAGCGACGGAGATATATTACCGTCGGCAATACTAGAGCGAATGAATTTCGCGCAAAATCTCCGACGACACGACCTTTGGCGTTGGTAAAAATTGTGGGAATGCTTCCCGTATTTTAATTGCTTCAGATATATACTGACGAACACTCTTCCGCCGGCATTTTTGGACTGGTGAATAGTATTCACCGACGGAATGCTATCGGTCGATAAAGTTGATTATATTTTATCGATGGTATAGCCACAACCGTCGGCAATAATTATGGGAGTGAATCCCGCAATTAAGTAGCTTTAGATATTTACCAACGGAATAAGTACCATCAGTAAAAGTGGTTCTGTTTCTATTATATACTGACGTAATTTGTTCCGTTGGTACACGTTAAATAACTTTACCGACAGAATTGAAGTTTCCGTCGAAAAATAACAGTAAAAACAGGCGGTGAAATAATTAGAAAATTTGAATACCGACGGAATATATGGTCCGTCGGTAAATGTTGGCTATTAATTAAGTAAAACGTCTCCGTTTGGTTTCTGTCGGTGATCCAACGTCTTTTGTTTGCGATTTTTTGTGTAATTGTTGGTTTATTTGTTGTTTATATGTGTTATTGTTGGTAAATAATGAAAAAATGCAATTGATTTGTGATTAGAATGAGATTATATATATTGCTTATGAGATGTTCGATAAAATGCCTTTTATGATGTTTTGAATATTTCTTTGTAATTGTTGTGTGAATTTGAGAATTTGAATGCTT
>JANZXR010379288.1:0-17962 GCA_027575705.1 Erythroxylum echinodendron
ATTACTGTTTTAATTATTCAAATTTATACGATGCCATGTGGAGTACTGTAGTGTGTGCACGTAGCACTCCCTTATCTGAGGATATGTATCGGAATGACCTACGGGCGTCCCGGTACGTACCCTAAGGTAATGGGGTGTTACAGGTATACTAGTTAGGATTGGTGAAATGGAGCTATTAGCTGACTGGATAGTGATGGATTTAACGGAGTTCGATTTGGTTCTTGGGATTGATTGGTTGCCACAACATCGAGCACTAATAGATTGTTATGTGAAGGAGGTGATAATAAAGTCTTCGGGTAACTCGAAAGTGATATTTATGGGGGATTGTAAAGTGGTTTTAGCATATATGATCTCGGTTGTGATTGCTAGACGGTTGATATCGGATAAGTGTAAGGCATATCTAGTTTATATTATAGATACGAGGGACGTAAGTCCTAGATTAAAGGATATTCCTGTGCTGAGGGAATTTTTTAATTTATTCTTAAATGATTTACAAGTTTACTGCCTCAATGGAATATTTCACCATTAAGACTATGCCTGAAGTTTCACCAATTTCCATTGCACCATACAGGATAACTACTGTTAAGTTACATTAGTTAAAAAAGCATTTAGAGCAGTTTTTGGAAAATGATTTTATTAGACCGAGCACCTCACTCTAGGCAACTCCAGTGTTATTTATGAAGAAAAAGGATGGTAGAATGAGACTATATAGGGATTACCGTATGCTAAATAGGGTGGTAGTGAAGAATAATACCCGTAGCAGAGGATAGATAATCTTTTAGATCAGCTGAGCTGAGCTGTCATATTCTCCAAGATTGACTTGAGATTGGGATATTGGCAGTTGAGGATAATTGAGTCAAGTATTCCCAAGACAACTTTTCGTACTTGGTATGGCTACTATGAGTTCCTAGTGATGCCTTTTAGGTTGACTAATGCACCATCCTCATTCATAAAATTAATGAACAAGACTTTTTAGGAGTATCTGGATCAGTTTGTGACAATGTTCACTGATGATATATTAGTGTATTTGAGGAGAAAAGAGGAGTATGAGCAACATTTGAGGTTTGTGTTGCATATTCTAAAGGAGAGATAATTGTATGCGAAGATGATTAAGCGTGAGTTTTAGATCAAGCGGGTAGTTTTTCTTGGACATGTGGTGTCCTAAGAGGAAATGACGCTTGATCCTTCTAAGGTAAAGGCAATTACGGAGTGGGAGCTGCCTAGAAATATGTCAAAGATAAGGAGTTTTCTAGGACTTACTAGGTATTATCAGAGCTTTGTAGGAGATTATTCATAATAATTAGCTTGCTAACCAAGCTGCTGAAGAAAGGAGTTTAGTTTGAGTCGACTAATCAGTGTCAGGGGAGTTTTAAGGAGCTTAAGTAGAGATTGATTTCTAGTCCAATTTTAGTGCTACCATCGAGTGATGGAGGTTTTGAGGTATATATTGATACTTCGAGGCTAGATTTGGGGTGTGTATTGATGCAGTATGGAAAAGTGATAGCTTGTGCCTCTCTCCATTTGAGATCACGTCAGTTGAATTGTCCCACCCATGATCTGGAGTTAGTGGCGATTGTGCATGTTCTTAGGATTTGGAGATATTATTTGTATGGGAGACATTCCGAATCCTTACAAATCATAAGAGCCTTAAGTATATCTTAAGTCAAAAGGAGTTAAACTTAAGGCAGAGAAGATGGATCGAGTTGTTGAAGAATTATGATTATACTATTGATTACCATCTGGGGAAGGCTAATATAGTCGCAGATGCTTTGAGTAGGAAAAGCTCAAGCATAGTGGCTAGTTTGAGAGGACACAATATGACACCATTAGTGGAGTTAAGGGCACTGGATGTGAAATTGGAGATTGATTATGTAAGTGGTTTGTTGGTGACATTAAAAGTCCAACCAGATTTAGGAGATAGGATTAGAGAGGCACAAACTCGGGATTCTTATTTGATTTGGATTAAAGAGAGAGGGTAACAGGGTAAGGGGATTTAGTAAGAGCAAATGGAATGTAGGTGATTGGGAGGCGAGTTTGTGTGTCGAATGCAAATGGATTATAAGAGGAGATTTTTAAAGAACTTTATAGTGCACTATATGCTATACATCCCGGTACTACAAAATGTATTAGAACCTGAGACCTTATTACTAGTGGCCAATAATGAAGAAAGACGTAGCAGAGTTTATGTTGAGGTGTTTTGACCTGCTAGCAGGTAATGGCCGAGCATCAGACACCAGCAGGGAAATTAAGACCCTTATCCATTCCTTCATAGAAGTGGGAGAAATTTTTTGTTGGATTTTGTGGCAGTGTTTGTAATATATTATTTCGATTATTGTACTGCGTAATGCGTTGTATATGCATTTTATAAAGTATGCTTTATTTATGATATATTAGAGTAATTTAAGCATTTAAATGTACTATTGACATTATAACGGAGATCACAGATAGATAGGAGATGGTTCTAGACTTAACTATACCTGTTTTGAAAATTTTCTGAAAACTCTGAAAAGCTTGGAATGAATTTGATCAAGCTTTAAAAGCCCCAAAATGTGCCTTGGGGATTTAGGTGACACTTTTGAATGAAATCTAGATGATTTCGGAGACATTTGGTAATTTTTAGATTCAATTTAGAAATTCTTCTGGGCAACCAAAAAAGTTACTGAACAATTTTGAAATATGATGAAAAGCTTCGAAATTACGATTGGAGTCCCAAGGGACCAAAACAGATCAAAACAGAGGCTGTTTAAATAGAATTCGGGTAATCTAAAAATTTTCGGATAAAAATACTTGTATTAAAAAATAATGGATTTTAGGGTAATGTGCCCAATTAAATTATTCTAATCATGCAATTTAAGGTTTTTAGGTTTAACTTGAGTATATTGAGGTCAATTTGAGGTTTAGAATTATATTGAATATTTTGCGAATTTATTTAGAAAAGTTTATCGGTTTAATTCGATAAAGGCGAAAATGGTCATTTTGAGATTTAAAGATGTTTATATATGTGAAACCCTAGACTTAGTATCTCAGGATTAAAGTTTTGAGTCAATAAAAAAATTCCTAACTAAATAGTGTTTCCGATGAATAGTATCTGTGAATAATAAATTTTTGGCGAAAGGACCCTAATGGTCAGAAATTATCAAATATGATTATAGAGTCTTAAAGGACTGTATTGGAGTAAAAATAAGTCCATTCAGATAGCTTTCAAGAGATTCGAAATTATTGGACTAAAATGCCCTTTATTGAAAAATAATGAGAATTAGTGATTTTTCTCTCATTTAAATTTTTTAAGCACCAATTTAAAGGTTTTGTGCCTAATTAGATTATTTAATGCTCAATTTGAAGTTAGCGTGACCATAGAATATTTTTGGAATTCATTTGGGCATAAAGTGCATTAAATTTAAAAAAGGGGCAAAATGGTTTTTTTGTCAAACCAAATGCATCCAAATTTCATATGTGCATTACATGGGAAGATTTTCATGAGATAAGCATGAATTAATTGGTTTGAAATTAATTGAATTGTGACAAGTGGCACAGGTTAAAGTATAAAAATGAGAAGTTTTGATAAAGGTCTGATTATGAGATGTTATTAATGGAAATAGTAAGCAAAAAGTGAGATTAAGAAAATTGTTCGTCTCTTTAAACGGGCATAGCCGGTCATTGATGGAAAAAGGAAGAAAACGAGATAAAAAGAAAAGAAAAGAAAAGGGAGAAGAGAAAGCTTCTGCTAAGTCACAAAGAAGTGATCTAAAGAGTTTTTCATATTCTTCTAAGTCCAATCAAGCATCCAACAAGATCCCATAACCATCCAAGTGAAGAGGAAGAAGAAATTGGGTTGGCAAGTTTACTAGTTTAAGTAGAATTTATTAGGTTGATAATATAAACACAATACTGCCAACAAATTCCTATGAGTTGTCAAAATGGAAGTTAAAGGCAATGTGTTGTGTTGTCGATGACAATTGAAGATAACATTCTTTAATGAGTTCATAATGTGAAGACACCAACAGGCATGGGACATTTCAGCAACACTTTTTTTACAAGGACTAACCATGCAAAATTGTTAAAAACTAAAGAATGACCTCATGATAGTCGCAACAAAGAAAGAGACTAAGACAATGACCGTATCGGATTGATTTGTAAAGCCCATAAAATAAAACAACCTAGCCCATAATCTATTAATCACATATAAAAACCAGTAGTTGGGAAATAGAGAAAGACTAACGAAATCATTTCCTTCATCCTTCTCCCAACTATTTGCAACTGGCATGTGTTAATCTATCATTTTTCTCCTGCATATGACATTTCTCTCATAAGTTCCCTCATCGTGTTTGTTTTGCAGAAATTTAGAGGAAATTGTGGAGGTTAACAACCTCAAAATCTCTTAACACTTAGCTAAATTTTTAGCTGCTATGTTATGTCCTTTTTTGTGGTTTTTGATCATCCTACACTAGTTTATAGTTGGATTGCAAGTTGTGGTTGTTTGAGACAAATTGAAGTCATGGAAAGGCATGAAATAATGGATAAAAAGTGGCTAAAAATGGAAGGAAAAAAAAGGAGAAAAGAGAAGAAGAGAGGGTGAAGCTGATGACATTTTTTGAAAATTTAAGTTGCATGAAAGGGCAGATTAGGAAATGCAAAGAGTGAAGGTGTAAATCTAGAATTTACTTCCAAGAACGGCATTTTTGGTATTAATTGAAATCAATGAAGGTAAAATATGACTTGTAATTATTTAAGGATATTGTAGTAATTAGGGTGGTTAGGTTAGTAGGGATATTATTTTTACAATTAGGAATAAGGTAAAAAAGAGAATAATGTTAGATTATTAAGTTTAATTGGGTTGGAAATTTTCTTAAATTAATCTAATAAAATTTTGTAATTTCTAAGTCAGAAGGTTCAATTAAGGAATTAATCGTACAATTAATTTGTTGAGTATGAAATTGAGGTAAGGATAACTATGGACTGTACTCCTAGAATAATGTACCGCTTTGTTGTTCATAAATTATTTTATAGTAATTGATATTTTGAATTAATCATTAATTAAATTAATGATTAAAAGTTACATACATGAATTATGTTTATTTTATTTATTGAATAATTAATGAAGTATTAGGTTTTTCACTTTTATATTTGTTATGTTTTATAAGGTGTATTTCTTGTTGATTCGACGGAAAATATGTTAATTTAATGGAAACTGGCTGATAATATGTTGTGAATAATTGGTTAAAATGAAGAATCGGTGGCTTGCCTAGGATAAGCTACATTTAATAGTCATAGATTGATAGGTTGCTTAGAGATCAGTGACAGTGGTTAGGTATCTCTCCATGGAGTAGATACCAGGCATCTTGAGTCCCAATGATGTCTTGTGCTGATGGCTAGGTACTGAAATAATACCGGGGTACCAAGAGAGATTAAGAAATTGAGGTACCCTGTACTGATATTTGTACGTTTAATTATGTTTCCCCTTCGTGAGAGATTGTGATGAGATGAGATGAGATAAGTGGACAAATCATTGAATGTAAGCCTACTAGGTTAAATAGGGCCCAGGCAATTTAGTCAATAATAAGATAAAGCATAAATGACAGTTATAAATTAATATTTGTGTTAACCATTGTTTGGTAAAATTTTGAGATATTTGTTAATTGTTCGGATTAGATTAAGTAATATTGTGTATCTTTGTGATACATGAATGTTTAATCTCTTGATTAAGCTTTATAGTTATATATTGAGTTATTTGATTTTAAGGGTACGGTTGATTATCCTTACTGAATTGGCAGCTTACCCCTTGCCACCACTTTTTTTGGAGATCGAGAGATTGCCAATAACTTCAGTGTATGGGACTGACAAAGTGAAGTTTAAGTTAGGCCAGCAGATTGATTAAATAAAGTTGTTCTATTGTATTTTGTTTATATGATAGCTCTGGTAGTTGTGATATATAGAATATTTTTGTATCTGACGAACATCTGTCTTTTGGAGCTAATGATGATTTTATTAATTAATATTATACTTTGGGAACAATTTGGATAATTATGATTTAAGAATTTTTGATAGGGTCACAAATTTCGTACTTTTTGCTACACAACAGTCAACCCTTCTGTACAACAGAACTTATTAGTTGAGTCATGTTCATTAAATTACTTACGTTGAATACTTGCACCATAACTTTCCTAGATAAGTATTATGAAAAAAATGGTTATATCATATAAAGACTCAGTTGTGAATATTTTTGGTATACAAAATATAAGAAGTGTGAATATATATATATAGTTAATATTTACTACTTAGCTTTTTATTTTTTAGTAATCAAAAGGCTAACTAAAAGTATGTGAATTTAGGTGGATTTTTAACCTTTTTTTTTATAAAATTTGATCTATGATAGTTTTTACATAAAGAGATTCATGTTCATTACGTATCTTACGTGGAATGTTATTAACTCAGCATGTTATTTCTATTAAATTATTTGAGTTTGACAAATTGTAAATCTTAATTCTATGTTAAAAGTTGATCGATTGGACCTTATTTTCTAAAATTCATAAACTCCATTCAATTAAGTGAAATTATTCATTCACATTTTTTATTAAACATATTTTATAAAATTCTTTGACTCTTAAATTTAGAGTATTTGTACTTTCACATAATTTATATAGTCCAATAAATAAATATTTCATAGTACTACTGTTAGTAGTGGTTTAAATATGACAAGAACAATATTGATTAACAACTCATTTTTTTCAATCCCACTTATTTATTGTCTAATATTTGATTGAAAATTCTAAAAAGAATGGTGTTGATAGTTTTTATGATTAATCCGGGATTTGATCATGTTAAGGAGGAATTCTTATAAAATTTGTGCCTTACTTCTTATTAATGATATAGATAAGCTTTGAAAAGCTTAAAAAATAGAATCCTAAGTTAGAATAAGCTTTAAATTAAAGAGATGATTTGACTAGACAAAAGAAATGTGCAAAATACAAAGAGAATTTGAGACAATGATAGAGCCTGGTTTTGTTTGTTTTATGCTTATGTCCCCTTCTTTTTCTTTTATTGGTGTCTTTATGCATCTTTATAAATATAACTGCCTCGAACAGTTTTCATGTAGCTTTTAACTTCAAACTTTTTCTCCATTACCTCCACGTTCTGATTAACTACTCACCACACGTCTATCATGTCTCAAATGTCCTACCTCCCACATTTTGGACCTTCTTACTAATTCTTGTGTCTAAGAATTCTTCAGGCATTCTAATTGATTTATGAAACTTATGATAATGGACCTTTTCATTCTTGGTCCAAATGAGCTGAATTTTACTCAGGCTATTAACAATTACCCTTTGCATATATTTGGCTGAGTAAACCAAATATATGGTATTGAATTTTATTTTTCTCTAGCAATTATTGATTTTGACTTTTGAAGTTATCAATCTTTGTAGGAGTAGATTCCAAATCTTCAAATTGACCATCATTCTCTATTGAGAATTCTTCCTCCTAAAAAATCAACTCGACATTCTTGCATCCTTCTAGCTCCTCAAAATTCTCTATAATTTATTGCGTTCATAATTTAACTTCTACGGTTACACCTACTACAACATCTCTTTGTGATAGTTTATTCATCAAGTTCCACCATAATTGGAACCTTCATCTTCCTATTAGTAAGGATGATGATAGTTGACTTTACTAATATTTCTGACTTTGGCCTTATATTTTCCTCACCCTTGGGTTTTGAACACTCTCCACGATATCAAATTCGAACATTATGGAATTTTGCCTCTATTGCATTAACTTTAGAACGAAAAGGTTGAGAATTAAACCAAAAAATTTCTACCTCATCACCTTTTTTTAAAAAATAAAAGTTGATGGAGAGTAAAAAGAATACAAAAATTAGAATGGATTCGTTCTCTCTCTAACAAGACTTGATAGCTTGCATGTGTATCCATGATAAAGAGAAGACTTCCCCTTACTATGACAGTTGCATTAATAGATGGAAATATGTATTAACCTATCAATATGGTTTTATCAACTTCAGTAAACAATAGAATTCTTTGTTAATCCAATCTTGAATAACAATCATGAATTCCAGAATTAATTCATATGATGACTCCATGTATCGTGGTACTTATAATAGTCCCTTCCTTGAGTCTTTTCCTTTGTGGAAATCATACGTTCTGTTGGTAAAGTAACAAACTTCTCATATAACTAAAAATAAAAAGTTTCTTCTATTTGAAGATATTAAACATTTATTGCATCTGAATAATTGGTGCCTGTACTTTCCTTCTAGCTTCGAGTGATTTCTGTTCTAGAGTAGGAAAACACAAGCTCTACGGATATTAATCTCAACCACTACCAAATTATATGGATTTGTTTCCATAAAACAAGTACCAATTAAACTCTTTTTTAGTGTCCTTCTTTTTAAGAAGCTCTTCATATTCAAACACTTTAGCTGCCAATTCATGAAAATCATAAAATTTTATACCTTGATAATTTTTAGATCAATATCAAGGCCCCTCTGAGCTAACTTCACATATTCAATCTTTTAGAATGTAATCTAACATTGACTTGTCATTCACTTAAATCACATGATGAATATGTCCATATTCTTGCTACTTTTCTGAGTCATTTTTTTAGATAATTTGACCATATTGATTTTAGGTTTAATTAGGAAAAACTGAGTATAAAAAAATCTTTTCATTCCATTCCATGATATGATAGAATTTTTAGGCAGTACAGCACACTAGGAGAAGGTTGCATCTCTCAAAGAATTTAGAAATAACCTAAGCTTAAAATTGTTGAAATTCTCGTAATTAGCTAATTCACTATACTAGATAGTGAATCTAACAATTTGTTTAATGTTTGACTAACCATCTTCGCCAGAAAATAATGTAAACTTGAAATTTTTTAGCCACAGAGATACGTATTATTGTGGTCAACATACTTTTAATAAGGCTTATGGAATTTTGGGTAGTCAATCTGTCTCAAGCCAGGCTTATACAATTCTTAAACAACTTCTATAACAACTTTCACATAAACCTGAAGTCTCATTTGCAAATGATCAATAACAAGATTACGACTTACAATTAAAAGGATGTCCCTTAAGCAGTAATTTGGTACATTAGCTTTAGCTCAAAATTAGATCCCTATCTGCTAGGAGTTTAAGGCCTGATAACCAACTTATATTGCAAGCTACCCCTTAAACCCTTAAAAAATTTGTCTTGCTAGAGAAGGAGAATTAAATCGAGTGACTTGCACTAACGCAATAAATAGTTTCTCTATCTTTTATGCCAGCATTTTGATTGCTTCAATCGTAGAGGTCGAATTGGATTTCAAACTCTAAAATATCATTTGCATAAACAAGATTATTTCTTATTTATAGATGTGACAAATTTTCATCTAGGATACAAAACTTTCATTTTGTAAAGTAGTGAGGACTTCTTCCTTTAGGGCTAGAACCATAGTGATTTCTTTCTCATTTCTTTTCAGTCATAGCATGGCTCTACTGGGCTTGACAAATTACTGATTGCCTTTATGATCAAGATGGGATTCAGTATGCCAAAGAGGAATTCTCTTATAATTTATGCTTAAGACTTCTTATTGATGATTTATATGGGCTTTTGAAAACTTAGAGTATAGAATTACAAGCTACGAAAAGAATAAAGAGTATTGGAAATAAGATTTAAATTAAAGAGATGATTTAATTTAGGTAAAATAAAAGTACAAAATACAAAGAGAATTTGAGATAACGATAGGGTTTATTTTGTTTTGTTGCTTTTTTATGATATTGTGCCCTTATCTGTCTCTTGTTGGTGTTTTTATACACTTTCACGTATGTAACTACCTCAAACAGTTCTCATTAAATTTTCAACTTCAAACTTCTACCTCATCGTGAAATATCCTGCCTCTCACTTTTTCCGCTTTCTGACTAGTTCCTACGTTTAAAAATTCTTAAGTAATTTAATTAACTCTTGAAACTTATGATAATTGGGCCTTTTTATTTTTTGGTTAAATAGATTGAAGTTCACTCAGGTTATCAATAAATAATAATTTATTTGATTGATGATAAAGAAAGAAAAATAATGGTGACGATAAATTTAATTATAGCAGTGGTTAAAGTGATTAGATTGTTCATTTGGGTTGCTCATTATAAAACATATCAGAAAACAAAGGGACAAAACAATAACTTGAATAGGTTTGCTTCCACAATGGAGAAACAAAAACAAAGTCTCCCAATATTAATGAGAGTGAGAGAGACAAAGCACTTAGTGAGTTTAGGGAGGGTTAACATAGGATAAGGATTTGAGGTCTTGTCTCTGCCCCGCTTAGAAGGTTTTTGGGGTTTTCTTTTTAAAATGCAGAGGAAGATGTTGAATGTTAAGAAATCCAAGAACAATGGATGCCATCTGCCTCAATTTAAGATATTCTGTGATTAATTTAAAAGTATATAGTTATAGCAACTGAATTGAATGTCTCACAATCTCCCCCTTGGACAATTAGTAATTACAGTTTTAATCAAGTTCAAAACAGTTTGAAAAATCTGGTTAAGTCAAGCTACTATAATGGTACCAAAAGTTTTAAAAACATTTGATCCAAAGGTAATGAAAGTCCTATATACTGTCCTGTATGGCTTTTGATACAGGAAAACATCAGACACATGTGTCATGTGTGACACAGGTCCAATATAATCACAAGTACTTAATACCTCACTAATATGAATGGGAAAATGGAGTGTGGTAGACTACGATGATACCTTTATGATCTAATATGTATCATCTTTGTCTATAGGTCTCGATTTCTCTAACTTTATGCTAAACTGCATTGCTAAATTGCAGTAGAGAAATCTCGTTTTCTCTCACCAAATGCTAAACAGTATTAGAGAAAACTTGTTTCTTCTCACCAGATGCTCAACAACATTAGAGGAAACCTTTATGGTATTAAAACTTATATCCCCCTATGTTATATGAAACTTTAAGGATATCCATATAAACTTTATGTGTTTATGACATAGGCTTGAGGTCAAATTTTTTAAATGCCCATTGACCTTTTCAAATGATTAAGATTAACATAAATCTTAAGACTTCTATATATATTATGACTATATACAAAACCTGTAATTACTGAGGAAAAACAAATCTGATCATATTTATTGATTAATAATCATAATACACCAAATGAACAATCCTTTAAGGAGCAAAATAGAGTGATCCCTAACTACTGCTATCTAATGACTTTAACCCGCCCACACTGGACACATGTCTAGCAAATACTAGTGGGCGAAGTCCTTTAGTTACCGGATCAGCTAACATATCCTCAATCCTGATATACTCCACCTCAATGTCACCCTTCTGGATCAGCTCCTTTATGGTCAAATACTTGATCTCTAAATGCTTAGACCCTGTGATACTCTTACTGTTTTTACTAAACAACATTGCAGTAAGATTATCACAGTACAACCGTATCGATCTAGTAATAGAATCCACCACATACAACTCAAAAATCAAAATTTTGATCCAAACCGCCTGTGTAGCAGATTCATAACATGCAACAAACTCTACACGCATGGTCGAAGAAGTAACCAGTGTCTGCTTGACACTCTTCCAGGATACCGCACCATCTACCAACATGAAAATATATCCTGATGTGTAAAGTAAAATGTCCTGATGTCCCCTTCCAAATGCTCTGAGCACATATAGCAGCCGATAGTAATAGGATATCCTTCTCATGTTGTTTCTTTTGCAAGTGTGGGATATCCAGTAGATCATCTGTAAGCCTGTCATAGGAGTAGTCCGGGGAACATAGATTTAAGATCTTTTTCCAAACTTCTTTGGAGAAAGAACAATCAAAAAATAAATGATCTCTAGATTCATCCTCTTGCTTACATAGTAAACAGAGCCTGGAGATGGATAGGAAGTTTAACCTATCCAAGGTACTTAGTCTGTTCAACATAATGATCCATAACTAAAAGCTCACATTAGGTCTTAGTACCTTGTGCCAAATCAGTTTATCCCATCCAACAAGAGTAGCAGACCTTTCTCTCAGTCTTCTTACATCTTTAGTAGTTATCTCTGAAACGGGGATACCCTTCCATAAATAGATATCACTTTCCCCTTGACTAGTGAATTGAGGCAGGGATAACATTCTAACCTCAACTGGGGAGAGGGTCCAATTGTCATTTCTGATTATTTCTTAAAGCTTAGTATCCTTAGGGAATCAGATTAGTAGAGATCTTGCCAGTTGATTTTGTATAAGTTGACCATTCCTTATCCAATTATCAAACCATAGTGAAATTCTTACTCCTATCCTAATCTAACATTGAATATGCTGAAACATTTCCTCTCTCAATCTGAATAGCTGGTTAAAAAACCAAGTGTAGCTGGTTTTGGGTTGAAGAGCCCAAAAACTACCTTCTTTTAGTATATAGGAGTGGATTCAAATGGACCACATGGTCTGTTTCTCACTTAGTAGTCTCCAAATCCTTTTAGAAGTAAGTAGTCTATTTTTGCTGAGAAGCGATTCCAAGCCTAACCCCCCTTCTTCTCTTGGTTGGCAAACTATCTTCCAACTAACTTTTGCTATTCCTTTATCTCCATTTTGTTTACCCCATAGAAACTGTTTCATTATTTTTTCAATCGTTTTGATTAACCCTTTTGAGAGAAAGAGGTAGGAACACCAGTAGGTATTCATAGACAAGATCACGGATTTTAGAAGTTGAATTTTGCCACCATAAGATAGTGCTCTATTTGTCCAAGCCCCTAATCTTTTCTGTATCTTTTCAATCAAAGGAAAGCATTCACAGCACCTTAGCCTTCTTGATGAGATAGGAATCCCTAAATAGTGCAGGGGAGGATCTTTTGCTTCCATTCCTGTAATTTGGGACAAAGAATTGGAGAGATGAGTAGCACTTTTAGAGAGGATAAGAAAGCTTTTGCTTAGGTTCACACATAGGCCCGACATCTTGTTAAAGAGGCTGAGGGATTTCATCAAGAGAGTGACTGAGTATGCGTTAGCCCTGCTCAAGAGAATAAGATCATCTGCAAAACATAAGCTAGTTAGTGAAATTTTCTTACACTTGGAATGATATCTGAATTTGGGATCCGAGGAGGTATTGTGCTTTAGAACTTGAGTAAGAACCTCCATACAAAGTAGAAAGAGGTAAGGGGATAGAGGATCCCCTTGCCTAAGCCCCTTCTTCCCTTTAAACATCTCTGTAGGACATCCATTAATCAAAATCCCATAGGAAGCAGTGGAGATGCATTCTTGAATCCAATGTATGAACTTTGGGGGAAAGTTCATAACCTTCATTGTTTGAATAAGGAAACACCAGTTGACACTATCAAAAGCTTTCTTTAAATCAATTTTAATAGTGCAATTGTGGGGACTTCTCTTTTGACTGTAGCCTTTAAAAAGCTTCTGCACTAAAAGGATATTGTCCCCCATGTCTCTATTGGCCATGAAAGCTCTTTGGTTCTCACTGATAAGGTATTTTAGGACCTCCTTCATTTTGTTGGCTAGAATTTTGGCAATGATTTTATATAGGAAGTTGGTGCAAGAAATAGGTCTGTAATCATTATAAGAATTAGGGCTGGAATTCTTAGGGATCAAAAACACATAGGTCTTGTTGATTTCCTTCAGTAGGATACCTTTTAGGAAAAATTCATGGATTGCATCCTTAATTGTCCCCCCAAGCTATTCCAAGTTTTCTGATAAAAAAAGCCATCCAATCTATCTGGTCCCAGGGCTTTAGATCTATTCATGCTAAACACAACCTTCTCGATTTCCTGATCTGATATAGGTCTTGATAACCAGGCATTTTCATTATGTGGAATCTTAGCATTGATGAATTATGCAAGATCATGATTATGTACTTACAAAGAATCTTTTGAACCCAGTAGCTTTTGATAGAAATCCATGCCTCTGTAGCTAGCTCATCTTGTCCATAAACTTCCCTACCATATTTAGTTTTGGTAGAGGAGATTTTGTTAATGTTCCTTCGGGCTAACAAAGAATTGAAGAAGAACTTAGTGCATCTATCCCCATCCTTCATCCAATTGTCTCTAGCTCTCTGCTTGTATAAAGAGCATTGGTGATCCAGTAATGTTTTAGTGCTTCCTTTTTTGCTGTGGCTAGGTTTTCATCTAAGGGATTATCAGCCAGAGATTTTTGAATGGATTGGAGATTCTCTCTTATTTTTTCAACCTCCTTTGTGAGATTCTTGCCTCTCTTACTATTAAGGATCATCAACTCTTGCTTGATAGCCTTAAGTTTCTGTATACATATGTACTGCTTAGTGCCATAACAACCATGCTCTAGCCCCTTCAATATTGCTTCTTGAAAGCCTACCACACTAGCTAGGAAGTTGTTAGATCTGAATGGGTGGTGCATTCTGGAGGATGTGACTAATAAATCAATCCTTATAGGAGTATGATAAAAAATTCCAAGTTCCAGAAAATGCCCAGTACTTCTTGGGAAGTTAGTGAACCATTCCACATTTACCAAGGCCCTATCTAGTTTTTTCCTGATGTTCCATGTAGAACTTTGCTTATTGGACCATGTAAACATATGTCCTTTCATTTGTAGATCTAAGAGCTCCACCTCCTGTATACATTCACACAAATCAGGGGAATAGTTGAGTAAGTTGTAGTTACCTTCAACCTCTGACCTGAAAGCAGTTGTGTTAGAGTCCCCACACACCACCCAAGGGAGGTTTACTGAAACCTTAAGCCTCCTTAGATCATTCCATAATTCAGCTCTTTAGAATCCTATATTGAAACCATAGTCAAAAGTAGCTAAAATCCTAGAATTTTCCATTTTAAAGTAGATTAGGGTATGTATATGATATTGCCCAGTGTCTAGGACTTCCACTTTAAAAAATTCTGCATCAAAAGCTATGATAATCCTACTATAAACATGACAGTGATGGTTAGTAATAAACTGCCAATTGTTTCCTAGACAATCCAATTTATTCAAATTTGCTTCCCTAATTTTTGTTTCCAACATACAAAACACCTTAGGCTTTTCCTGAAAAACAAAATCCCTTAAAGCATTGAGCTTGGAGGGATTATTTATTCCTCTAACATTCCAAACTATTAAGGTTATAATCAAGTTGTTTTACCTTTGGAGCTTTTCCTATTGCTCTGCACACTTTTCCTAATTATGGCCTGTTCAGTGTTTTCCTCTAGATTACTGCCATTCTGTATATCTGCTCTTGGAATGTTTAGGTCTTCTTGTTGACTAGTGGCAGCACCCTCACTTAGGTTAGGTTCAGTTACTTCCATCTCAGTACCCCTATTGCTTGTTGAGCTACTGCAGTCTTTAGCGGTTTTATAAGTTGGTTCCTCCCTCTGCTGAACAGATACAATGTTAGTCTCCACCAGATTTTGTTCTGTTGTTGGTGTAATGTCATTTGAAGGTTGGATCATCACATGGCTTTCTGCTACATGCTCAATCTCCTAGATTTGTTTGTGATCCTCATGCTCTTGCTTATTCTTATCTAATCCCATTACTTGCCTATAATCTCCTTTTAAGAAGGTTCTACCCGTAGGTTTCCATTCCTTGCCCTGAGCTTGTAGAAATGGTTTCCATTGATAGGTTATATAAACCTTATCCTCTCTAAGATAATTTTCATCAGCTAGCTGAAGGATAGGGATACCATCATTCATTTCCTTGGTAATGTCCATGCTAATACATAATCTAGCAAAACCTACCCTTTTCCTTAAAGCTATATTCTTATCCATGCAAATAGGCTTCCCCAGGTAGCTTGCCAACATACTTAACCGTTTAGTGGTCCAATACTCCAAAGGAATATTATGGATGTTCACTAATAGTGGAATACTCTTCTTCCTAATTTTCTCGAGCTCCATTCCAAACTGCCAATTTTTTAGGAATAAAAGGAGCTTGAGATATGCCAAGGCCCTTCTTCTATTACCTTTAGGCTTCCGATTTGGAAGAAAAGGTAAAGATAATATTATCCTCCTCAGATAACATTACCTCCATGAGCCCTCTCCCTTTCTAATTCCTTGTAGCCCATGCTTGAATGATAGGAAATGCAGGCCTTTTATCCATGAAGAATCCAACTAGTGTAGCTTCCTAAGTCTTTGCTCCTTGTTGTAAAATGTCTAGGCTAGGAGCAAACATTCCCTCAAGGGTCAGTCTCCTCCCCGACGGATATTGACAGATCTGGCAAACAACTCAAAAGTTAATTCTCAGATCTGGCTGAAGCGTTAGATAGCAGAAGAAGTAGCGAAGGGTATGAAAATGGAATAGTTAACCTCATTGGTGCTCTTCGATCTAACATGACAACGTTAGATCAAGCTTGATTTGAGCCTTCTCACCACTTGGGAAGATGCAAAGGATTAGTGTCCATAGAAAGCACAAGCCCCTGCAAGAGGACTGAAGGTCGAGGATACCTGTCAAGGCTCATGGTTGCGAATCGATTGGAGAGCCTCCGGACGCCATCAGTGCATCATCTTCAGCTCGCCATTGCCAGCCCTATTCAGGTATCAGCTAGCAAATTCGTAAAAGGGGAAGTTGGTTTTGCTTTATTAGGTTAGCATTAGTTACTATAACACGGCATCATTTGTCCATTTGCATTGTTTAGCCATCAGATGTTTTTAACTCTCGTCAACATCGTTTGTCCATTTACATTGTTGGAACACGATGTCGTTTTGTCCATGTGCTTAACACTAGCTGGTGTACTTCAATGTCCGGTCTAGTGCATACCTGGGCATACTTCAGGCTACTAATAGCACTAGAGTATGGAACATTCTTCATAGCCTCTCTCTCAATCTCATTCTTTGGACACTGTGCCAAAGATAATCTTTCTCCATGAGAGATAGGTGCTACAACAGGTTTAAACTCAGCCATATTAAACCTTTATAGCACCCGCTCGATGTATGTGCTTTGTGAGAGGCTTAACGAATGTTGAGATCTATCCCGATGAATCTGTATACCGAGGATAAAATATGTTTCACTCAAATCCTTCATGTCAAATTGTTTGGCTAAAAGTTGCTTGACTTCATGCAATATGGTCAAATCATTTGACGCGAGTAAGATATCGTTGACATACAGAAGCTTGAAGATGACCTTGCTGCCCTAACCTTATGGTATAAGCATCTTTCGACTTTGTTCTCTACAAAGCCAAATGAGGTTAAAACCTCCAAACCTGAAAACTGACCCAAAAATACCCGGGATAGCTTTATGAGAATTTCTAAAATTTTCCTTTTTTTACTGTAGCTTCGTGAGGCTGACGCACCCCCACCAAGTCACTGTGTTTAGAAGCACACTTCCACACATCCTGCATCCCCCGGTGCTACGAGGACGAACCAGATGCACGCGCTTGCTTTCCCAGACCAGTGGGAGCACGGGCCGCGTCCAGCGCGTGCATCGGACTCACGAGTCGCATCCCCCTCCTGTAATCGCTACACGGCGGCATACGCCATCCGCACTGCCTTTCCTCCTGTACTGTAGTGTTACAGCACACGTCGGATGTCCTCTGTTGCCTCCAACACCGGAGGCAATTTTTGACATCTCGGAGGTCCATTTTTTGCTCCGTTTGGCCCATTTTTGGCCCTTTTTCATTGCTAACCTTATGTAAACCACTTCTACGTAATTATTTAAGCAGAAAAACTGAAAATCGAATCAAAAATAGCAAAAAACCATATGAGATGAAAAACTAAAAAACCTTCATTTATGAGAATTCGATCATGTAATCGCACTGATACCACGTGTAATATGTAGCACAGACTTTATTACGTACCCTGGATAGGACGTGAAAGGATTAAAAATGAAGAAATACGAAATACCAGATTTCAGTTCCATCCCGTGTTTTTGAAGCTATTTCCATCTGCCAAACGAGCTCGAAACTCCCTGGGACTTGTATAGGAAATGTTCTCCAACACGTGGTCTAGGCCTTTCTGCAGTTTTATCACGGCACGAACCATCTTAACGGGTCAGAGTTCTGAATGCTTATGAATAACGTTAGCAA
>JANZXR010379298.1:0-17960 GCA_027575705.1 Erythroxylum echinodendron
TATTCATGTGCATATATGAATGCATGAATATATCAGAAACACTTTCAATTATTCTAACCCATTCAAAATGACCAAATCGCCCTTTCCCATAAGTTAGGGGATGTTACATTCATCCTAGTTCTTCTCATTTTAAGATGCTACATTATTCTTTTCTTTATCCTCAAAGCTCAATTTATATCCTCACAAACAACTTACAACTTATGGCTTTCATATATCCAAAACATATAATTCATTCTTTAAAATTTCTGCACTCTGTCTAAACTCAAAATTGGGTTGTATACTCATTTCTTTATTCATTACTTATCAATTCTCATTTAAACACCGATTTCATTATTACTCACCCATAAAACAATACATAGTCAATGCTTTATCATTGTATGAAAGTAGAACATCACTAATTATTCATGTCCTTATCCATATATCATCACTCTACAACCGCATCATTGAATCTCAAAAACATCTCTATATCAACTTATAAATTATTATTCTTCATATATGCAAAAACAAGACATCTATATGCTCATTTCTTCACTCACATTTCAACATATGTTCATGAACATTTTATGGTCTATCAACTTCTAACTATCTTCATAAAAGTTTCCATTTAACAACCCATGAAGATAAAACATGTTGCACTCACTCCCATTAGACATTTATGCTCGTACGTCCATTAAACATTAGAGCACATGCCTGATAGAAGTAGTGCGCTAGAGCAATCACATCACCTATCTTATGGCATCATGAATTAAAACACAATTATCACGATATCTAAAAACACCAATTCCTTATTTCATTTCCTAAAAATAGGATATTCACTGTAGCAATAAAAAAATCATCCTTATATATATACAATATCGGAAGGAAATCAAAGTTTACAGCTCTGTTTACAAAAACATGCTATATGTATGAGGAAATATATAATAAGCTATTATATTCTTAAGTCTTAGTTGACCAGCCTTTGAGCCATTTCTTCTATCCAAAAGTAGTACTAGATCTCTTTTAAGTTTGTCTTAGAAGCTAAGTCCTCTCTCTTAAACCTAAAAAGTCAGCGTTGCAATTTTGGGTGAGTTTTACGATTTCAGTGAGCTACCTATCATTGATGGCTCACTCGTTTCACATAACACAGCAGGTCATATAATCACATAATTCATTTATCATCATGTAACATCACAAAGCACTTTGTTCACAAATTTCGCATTTCCATTCAACACAATTCAAAAATACATTTCAATCCTTCAAAATATACATATCAAATGTATATGCAATGCTCGTGAGACTCACTTTCAAATTATTATGTTGTTGTGACCAAGTGCCTTTTTCACTGTCCCGTATCCATTGTGGATATCGGGTTTATTAATAACTGTCCAATTTCCATTAGTGATATAGGACTTGTTATACATAGTAAGCTAGATGCTCTTACCACATTCTAAGCTTTAAGTTTTTCTTCCCGGTGACTTCAAACACAATTGCCTTTATATTATCATGCATTCATATAGTGAAATGCATCTCATATATTCAATAATTTACTTGTGCTCAATTTTTTGCATTGACATTCACATTTGTCAACATACCTTGGTTTGACATTCAACAATTAAGTTGAGTATCAATTATTCATTCAAATTCACATACAATGAGCACTTCCAATATATCATACATACATCAAACGCCTTAGACATTCAATGTGTGGAATCAACATATTCACATCACATAATAATGCAATACAAAAATTTTAACAGAACAATCAATTAAGAGGAGACCATCTAGGTTAACTCATAGTTTGCTTCAGATAGCTTTATGCCTTGATGTCCCAGTGATGTCTAGATGCGGTTGCTCTATTTGCTCTTTTATATCATGCAACACATACATATTTACACATTACTAATTTGTACATTCATAGAATAACCAATCATATACATATCACATATGTATATGTGATATGTATAATGCATGCTCAATGACAATCTCGGAAATATTCATTAATACATATCTAATAATCATTCAACATCATCTTTCAATCATTCTTTAATGCCTAATACACTTTACTCACTTTAATCACCTATTTCTTCATCAACAAGGTTCATTCTAAATCTCAATGAAGCCTAAATACATTATAACGGAGTACCTTAACAATAATTTGTTCAAACAACACTCAAAAGACAACTCTTTTCCTCTATATGTCTGCCCATAATCATGGTGTCCCTCCCACGATCATGACAGAAACTTATAAGACTTACCACAATCGTGGGGGTTTTGCCACGATCATGCTAAAACCATATTCTTACAAGGCCATGATCATGTGGTGATGGCCACGATCGTGACAGAACCATACTTTTGTCAGGCCATGATTGTGGGGTGAGAGTCATGTTCATGCCCTGCATTTTCTTCCTTCATTTTCACAAATTTAATAGACAGGCTACCATCTTTTTCACACCAAAATTTCCAATATTCACATCCTTTTATGCAACTTCATTACATGCTACTTTAACTACCAAATTGATTGTATTGAACTCTCAAATCTTTACTCATTTGATTCACTATTTCCTACTTAATCTCATCAAAAATAAAATCCTAACTTTTTCTATAATATATCTCATTCATATTACATCAAGCAATTCATTTCCATGGTTTATCATTTAGGATTCATACCTCATCATCTTTACCTCTATGACATCTCAATCTCATTCAAAAACAAATCAAAATCTATGATTGACTATAAACACCAAAAATAAAAAATATACATGTATTCATCTTCAATCATACCTTGATTTCATTTCTAACTTATCATTTCAATTCATCTTATTTCAAGACACTAATTTAGCCTTTTCTTTAACCTTAGAATGATTTTAACTTATCTTTATAATACTCAAGGAAATCCACGTTAATGTATATTGAAAATAGAACATGAAAACTCCATTCATCTATCAAAATTGCTGCAGTTTCTCCTACACTATTTTTAATGGTCTTTCTATCTGAAAATCATCTCTCCAATATCTATGAATCATTAATCATCTAAAATGTAAAAGCAAGACATTTATATGCTTATTTCATCACTCATGATTCTCATATATACACATCACCATTTCATGAACATTTAACCTGTAACTATCATCACACAAGTTTCATTCAACAACTTGTAAAGAATAACATACTACTTACTTGTTTAAGATTCAAGATCTCCAAAAATCACTTAACCCTATCCTTCCATGTATCACACAATCATCAACTCTCAAGGAGCAATAGGTTGGGTCTTTCTGTAGCAAGTTGGAGAAGACAAAGAAAAATGGAAGTAAATGATGGATGAAAACAAGATGAAACGTTGATGAAGGTTGGTGAAACAAAATCGTGGAGAAGAAGAAGAAAGCAGCAAAGGAGATGAAATATTTATCCACATGAAAGATAAATCAAGGATTTCTTTCAAGGGTGAGTATAATGAGGGTCATGCCACTTGCCATATATCTTATTCTTGTGGCTTCACTTGGTCCCATTTTTAATAACTAGTCCATTTGTCTCCAATTTTCTATGACATATGTCATTAAATCCTATGACCACATATCAATATTTTTATTGTCATTCTTCACTTATTTCTATTACCATAAATCAATTGTCCTATCAATTAGAATTTTTCCTAGTCCAAAATTATTCATAATTTTAAAAATTTTCCTAATTTTCACCAAAAATCCTAAATCAATAACTATATACACCAAATCAATTTTCAATACATATAATCCAAAATTCCCAATATAATCACTTTTATAAATCAATTATACTCGATAAATGTCAATTGAGTGCATGAATAGTCATTGTAATGTGTGCAATTATCAAATTCACGTGTATTTATGCTAAATGATTCATGTGCATGGAATGCATGTCTTAGTTTCTCAATATTATCTCTCATTTTCAGTATTCTAGGGTTTTAACCCTTAAAATGGGAAAAAACAAGATGTTACTAAGCATGCACTTACTTATTTTAACTCCAAACTTCTGGAAAAATCACCATAAAACCCTAACCTCCAAGCCTTACATGATCAACAAATATATGCAAGAACAAGACGAAATAGAAGTGGGTTTCATCAACTTGAAGAAGATAACAAGGTGTTGAGGTAGTAAGGTGAAGGATGATAGCATAAGCTCAACATGAGGAGAGTGAGAGTGAGAGTGTCATAGCTTGAGAGAATAAAGAAGAAAAAGAGAAGAAGTAAGTATGTATTAACCAAATGAAAGACAAAAGGATGTTCTTTTAAATGAAAATATTGTGAATGGGTGTATGACAAGGCAAGTGTGTCACTTGCCACATGTCACCACCTTGTGGCTGCCAATGAGTCATCTTTAATAACCACTCTATTTGTCTCCAATTTCTAATCCAATTATCTCCTAATTTTCTATGACACTTGTCATTAAATTTTAATGCCACATATTAGTAATTTCTACTGCCATTTGATATTTATTTATACTACCATTTATCAATTGTCTTGCCATTTGACATTTTTCCTAGTCCAAACTTACTCATAAATATCCAAAATTCCCCAATTTTCATTAAAAATTTTAAATTGATAATGAAATTCACCAAATGAATTTTCAAGACATAACATTCATTATTCACATCATAATCACTTTAATAAAAATCATCTATACCCAGAAAATGTCAAAAGAGTACATGAACAGTTATTGTAATGTGTGCAATTTTCAACAATCACGTGTATGTGTATGCTAATATTATACATGAACATGAAATGCATTTTTCTAATCTCTCATTTCTATTTCTCATTTACAGAAATTTAGGGTTCTAACCATTAGTATGGAAATAGAATGTTACATCACATCTAAGTTTTCTAATATTAGTCAAAACTATATCTTAGTACTCTCAATTCTAGAATTTTGTGATTTAATATATATTTCACATGTTCAAAGGATTAGGCATTATAATAAATAAAAACTTACTCAAAAATAAAAAAAGAGCATAACAAAGAGAAGAAAGGGTTATTGGCAGTTAGAGGTGAGTAAAGATAGGTAGGAGAAAAAGCAAGGAGCAAAGGAAGTTAAGAAGTGGAGGCAGGTGAGAGCAGAGGCAAAGATCAAACTATTGGATACAAACCATGGTGACTCTTAGTTGGAAACTAGAGAGGGACTTATTGTCCATATTAAATTAGCAAAGTGATGTCATTTTAATATGGACACATTGACACCAACAATGTTGAGTAAAGTAACATCATTTTGCGTATCATAAAATGACATCATTTAATATAGAAATTTAAGTAAAGGTTCTAGCTATATTGGGTCAAACATATATGCTTAACTCTAAGTTCAACTTAAAAACTTAAAATAAAAAGATATTGAGCTTACCTTAAAGTTAGGTTAAGTTGGGATGGGCTTGTTGACTTTGGTGAGGGCTAGGTTAGGCCTAAGGAAAAATGTTAAGCCTACTTGTTGGAGTTATGTAAATATAGTGCCCTAGAAAGCAAGCGTATTTACATATAACTTAATTTTCTTCCAGTTACTTTTATAATGAAAATATTTAAAATTAATAAAATAAAATAGTTTGGTTTTATTTGTATGAGCAGTATATATCTAGTCATAAGATACCAAGATTCTTTTGTAAGTAATATACATATACATGGAGATGTATGGGAAATATGTATATTATTAGAATCTAAATTAGTTTATTCATAGTTTAATAATTAAGTTGGTCACTTGATTATGATTTACACTGTAATGTTGCGATTTATCTCCATGTAAGTAAAAGAGTTTACTTCAAGGAATGATGAGTTTCATATCATGATAGTAGTTGACTATCGATAACGGCACTATTAAATGAATATGGAATCAAGTATGTTTTAAAGAATAAAGTGGGCTATTACTTTAATCTTAAAACATACATCTTAGCATTTTGTTACTACAAACCACAATCTTGATAAGTGGTGAACTCATATATGTCTCATTATAATTCTTGATATGATCGGAATGGATTTGTACAGAGTATCAATCTAGTGTCTACATGTTGGAATTATTAATTGAAACATGTATCAGGGAAAATTCACTCAAAAAAAGATTTTATAGTGATATCATCACTTTTAGATGTTTTTACAGAGTTTGGTGATTAAATTAGCGCCAATAATTTGATGGAATATCTACTCATCAAGTCTTAGCATTAAGATTATGTGTAATCACCATATAAAGTAAAATGGCAGATCTAAAAGGAAAAACCAATATAAGGGCAAAACATTGATTTTACCCTTTATTGAGTGGATGGCTATAATATGGTTTATAATAAAGTTTGCAATTGGACATCTTATTTAAAACATGTATTCTCATAATATTTAGTAATTCAATAGTTCAACCAATTGACTTTAGTGGAATGTCATTTGACTAATAAGTTGGAATTAATTCTAATAAGATTAAACTAATTTTGGGCTTATTGGAACTTGAATTATATAAGTCCAATTAGATTCCCCATTTGGCTTCTAGGAAGGTTATCAAGCAAAGTAAGAAATATAAATAGAGGTTTTAAAGCCCATGATTGAATGTTAGGCTTACTTTAATTAGAAGCCTAAATGAACATTTAATATTGGGCCTGATTTTAGTTTGATTTAATTAATTAGATTAATTAAATTAAAATGAAGTTATTAAAGAAAGAAGGAGGGCATAATTCAGTTTTTTATACCTAAATGTGCAGCTGCACATTTAGCATTGAATTGTCAAATTAAAGATGGTTTTTATCATGCTTTATCATAATTAAATGTAGTAATGATCTTATCATTAAATGGTTTAATGGTTGTCTTTTAACGATGGCATGTAATGTAACCATTTAGCATTCATTTCATTAAAGAAAGGAAGAGGTGCATTTGATGTATTCTCTCTTCCTTCTTTCATCCATAACCAAAAATGAGTAGGTATCATTTAGGTTATTAGTCTTATTTTAGCAAATCACTTCTTTCTTTCATGATAACCGAAATCGACAAGGAGACGAAATAGTGTTCTTGCATTTTGTTTTGACTCACTCTCTCGTCACATGCATGCATAGTCGACACTTGAAAGAGAAGAGTCTCATTTTTGGCTTCTTTCCTTTAAGAAAAATCTCCTAAAAATACTTCTTCTCCTTTCCCACCAAAGGATCTTGTTATCCAAGTTATCCAAGAAGAATAAGTGGTAGATCGAATTGGTTGGGGATACAACAACAAGGAGAGGATACATCTATAAAGAAAGGATACAAAAGAGTCAAAGCTATAGCAAGGATTTGGAGAGGATACAAAAGTAAGGAGTCAAAGCTGTAGCAAGGAGTCGGTATATTTCTACCTCCTTGTTATTTTGTAAATTATTTTCCTTATATCGTATCATGTATAGAAGAAACATGTTGATTTTGTTATGTTATTTCTGCTGTGTTTTGAATTCAAAAAAGTTTTGAAATCTACTGTTTAACCAAATCTTGCATGCATTTATTTTTGATCCAACAATTGGTATTAGAGCCATTTTCTTATGCATGATTTTGGTTCCTATATATGAAGCATGGATTGGAAATTAAATGTTATATGCTACATATTTTTATGTGATAGAAATATATATATGTATGTTTTGCTCTTTGGTTGTCCATAGAATACACTTTTACCTTGTAAGTTTTTCTTCGTTTGATTTGTAACAAGGTGGGTGGCCTATCATCGCCATGTTTTCTCCTTGGTTTCTTTTTTCTACTTTATTTGATTTTGTAATGTATAAAATTCTATAATATTGAAGATGGACCAACCATGGATCGAAGAGAATCATAGGTAATGGTTTCGGTGTATCCTTTGGTGTATTGGCAAGGTTTTGATTTTACGAAAACCAAAGTGTTAGAATTTTGTTTTAACAAAGTTTCAGTTTTATGAAAACCAAGATGTCGGAATTTTTGTTTTAACAAAGTTTCGATTTAATAAAATACAAGTGCTGTAATGTTTTTTTAGTATTGGTTTTACTAAAAAACAAGTGCTAAAATTTTTGTTTTCATATTGCCAAGGTTTTGGTTTTGATGAAAACGAAAGCTTTTTTTTTTATTTTCAAAGTGACAAAATTCGGTTTTAATGCCATTCCACATTTTTATCCAAACGGCCAGTCATATGGATGAAAAGTTCGAAGCGGAAGATCCAAGTCCAAGAAGTTTTTTTAAGCCTAAAAGCCTTGTAATTTTATTTATGTTCTAGGATGGACAATCAAATGTGGCCTATTAGTTCATGAGATGAATAGATAAATAGATGCAAATAGTATGGGATATTATGTAATTGTATTCCATTTAGAAAATTTCCGACCCTAAGCTTTATCTTGCATTCGTTATGTATGAGATATATAATGAAATAATATAGGATGGATAATTTATTACATCTAGACAAGATGGTATTTATTAAAAACTTAAAGACTGAAAAAGATTAAGTGGGAGAGGATGCTCATGTGAGAGTCCACGGTCTCCATACGATAGCCTGTTTGCAAGTGGTGAAGTGTTACTCCTTACTGGAGGACATGAATCTTAGATCTTATATGGTTTGGGTCTCCTAAAGGATAAGTCTACTCATTGGTAGCAAATGTGACCTCCCACCGAGGCATGGTTTGCAAGTACCTTTAGTGGATGAATCAAATGGTTACACACTCAACATATTTTATCAATAACCTACTCACCGTATCTCTATTGGTAAAAATATGGACCAAATTATGGCACTTCTCAAAAAGTTAGGCATGAAGATGCTTGGTAGTTTTTTTTTTAGTAGGAGGGTCCCAGTTTTTCTTTTAGTGGATAAGATGGCCCTCTATCACTTAGTTTGTTATAAATAAAAAATAATTGTCATATTTTTAATTTTTTAAAGTTTTGTTAAATCTATCATCATACATACATGCATCATGATTTTATACAAAATTCCAATATTGTTGACTAGTATGCTCATGTTTTAATAATTTATAATTTCAGACACAATCAACCACAATATGAATCCACTCACTTTGCTCTTGACTAATAACAAATTAGAAAATGGAGAGAATTTTAATCAATGGAGAAATAATCTTGACATTATTCTTCAATATGAACGAATTTCATGGTATTAACAGACAATGAGCTTGCACCTCCTGGTGGTAATTCAACATTTGAGCAAGTCCAACAATATGAGAGATGGCAAAATGCTAATAAGACTTGTAAGTGTTATATTATAGCTTCTGTCTGTGAAATATTGCAAAAGCAAATTGCTTGCATGAAAACTGCTAGTGCAATGGTCCATCACCTACATGAGATGTTTGATATGAGGACTAGGTCTACAAGAGTGAAAGCTATCCAAACTTTTAATAATCTTAGACAAAAACCTGGTGAATTGGTACGGGATTACATATTGAAGGTAATCTTTGTAGTTACTGAGGCTGAGATGCTTAGGATGGATATGGATGTGGACACACAGATGATTATGATCATCAATAGCTTAAATTCATCTTTTCAGCAGTTTAAGTTAGATTATGAGCTCAACAACAAGGATTACACCTTGAGTGAGTTGATGAATACCCTTCAGAGTGGGGAGGAGATATTAAATATCAAAGATCAGAGGCCAGAAGATAATGTACCATCTTCTTCTAAACCTAAGGCTAAGGGAAAGCAAAAGAAGAAGGGTCCAATGAAAAAGAAGGCCCAAACAGGTGTCAAGGTCTAACCTATGAAAAAGAAGGCCAAAGTAGACATTAAAGGAAAGTGTTTTCAATGTGATGAGCAAGGTCGCTGGAAAAGAAACTGTGCGATCTATCATGAGTCCCTCAAAAGCAAACAAGGCATAGGTTTCCTAAGTTTGCTAGGAACTAGAAAAGTAGCGATTCTGATTCTTGGATTTTAGATTTAGGAGCCACTAACCATGTTTGCAATTATTTGCAGGGGTTCTAGCAAAGGAAAAGACTACATAAAGGCCAGTTTCAAGTCAAGATAGCAGACGGATCCTCTTTTTTGAAAATGTTGTATATTAAATAAAGGCTAGTAATTAGTTTGGACTTTCCTAGTGGCCATAGGTTATATTTGGAATATGTATATTACATCCCAACGATTGTAATGAACATGATTTCTGTTTTTTGTCTAACAAAATCTGGTTATTCCTTATATTTTGAAAATGTTGTTACAATATATGAGAATACATATTTTATTTGTAATGCGATAATTAAATAGGGGTTGTTCTTTATAGAGCCTATGACAGGCTCACTAAACACCAAAGTATTAATAAAACTAAGACAATCCAATGACTCTGGCATTAATTCAAAATATCTGTGGCATTTAAGAATGGGTCATATCAATCAGAAAAGACTTGATCGGTTAATGAAGGATGGGATCCTTGCAGGCTTGGATAATGATCCATTACCCACTTGTGAATCCTGTATTGAAGGAAGAATGACTACAGTTTCATTTCCTTCCAAAGGAAACAGATATGAATCCATGTTGGACCTGGTACACACTGATGTGTGTGAGCCCATGCCGTACAAGCTAGAGGAGGTTATGAATACTTCATAAACTTTATATATGATTACTCTAGACATGGCTATCTGTATTTGATGCACAAAAAGAGTGAGTACTTTGAAAGGTTCAAAGAATTCAAAGCTGAAGCTGAGAAGTATCTAGGCAAGTCTTTAAAACAACTTCAATCAGATCGAGGTGGTGAGCACTTATCTGGAGAGTTCTAATAAATCTTAATTATTAGAGTAATTCTCTAAATGCAATCACCTTTAGCACTTTTGTACAAACTTTATTTTGATTAATAAAATAATAGGAATTTTTTCATTGATTTGATATTCATTTAAATATATTTATAAATTGATATTGATCTTAAATCGAATTAATGAAGTCCATGATACAAAGCATAGCATGAAGGAAATCATGATGAGATCATGATAATGAGATTCTTATCATATGCAATTATGTTAGTATCTAAACAATCCTTAGTCATGGGATTAATAAGACAGGACATTATTAATCCAGAAAGACTAGAACATATTATACTTCTTGATTTGATCAAGCAGCAAATCTCATAAACTATAAGCATGAGATGTTTAGAGTTAATATGTGGATGCTTACTAAGGATAGTAAGTACATTGGATGACCCGCTATGAGATTATCATATGGATGATTTATCGAATGTCAATGATTAATCTCATCATAGCAATGGTGTAAATACTCTTGGACTTGAGGTATTCAAGGATATCTTGGATATAACTATGCTTTGACACCATTCCTTGTTACCTCAAGATGAGGTCGCTCTTAGGGTGGTGATTAGGTACAACTATTTATGTTCGAAGGTAATTAGGTAGCCAATAAAGGATTCACCACTCCTGATAAAATAAGATGATACCTATGGCCTCTTGTTGGGGTCATTCCTCGGGAGTCTCTAGCCAGAGCAGGAATTTGTCATGAAGAGGGTCTTCAATGACACATATGAGTAATGAGATCCCAGAATAAGAACTAACATCACTTGGAATAGAGATGATGTAGTCAGTCTAGTGAGAGTTGACATATATCCCATACTCTAAACCAAGTGGGGTATAGTATAGTGAAAGGATGAATTGCACGGTAATTTTCTATAGAAAGGTTTATAAGTTAGATAATTAACTATCAAAGAGTTTGTGTGTTAATCGACTTATATTCTAGTAAATAGGCATTATGATGTGTTTAAATTAAGAGTTAATTCCAGTGCCTAGAATAGCCGGGAGCTTAAGAGTCACATACATCAAAGATCAGATGAAAAACAAGTGTGTATGGCCTATTTTAAGCAAGCCATGATAGTGCATAATAGGGCCATGATTGTGGATAAAGGCGAGACATGCCACATTCGTGGCCAGCAAGGCCACGATTGTGATAGAGGCCCCAAAATGATATATAAGTGAGTTGTTCACTTATGTATACGAATAAATTTCACTACTTACACACTTAAGTGATAAAGAAGGGGTTCTAGAAGTGTTCTAGAGAGAGTGAGAAGAGTTTTTGAGTTATCTTCTTGCAATTTATGCAAATGTTGTATAAATCAACATGCTTGTAAGATAACCTTGATCTATCTTCTATCATATTGAACATCTACTTGAATTCATCAAGTTTGGTGTTCTAAAACCCTTACACATTATTTCATCTTCCTTCTTTATGTGTTCCTAGGTGATCAATGAAGGGTTTGGTGTTTGCAACAAGCCAAACAAGGAGAAGAAATAATAAAGGAGGATATACACAAGGTAAAAAGTTTTGTTATTTCATATTCTTTACATATCCTTGCATGTATATGAGATTCTGTAGTTTCATGGTTATCATAATGTTGAAATCTTAATTCTGACACTTCCACTGCTTCCGCATGCATGTGATGCATGGAACTATAGCTAACCCAACAATGGTATCAGAGCTTGTTTGAGTATGTAATTGATGATATATTGAACATGTGCAAAGTGTTTACTGGGTTGTGACTGACTTACATGTTTTTTTGAAAAAATTCATGTAAATTCTAGAAACTTTTCTAATTTTATTTCTCCAAAATGTTTATAAGATGTTCTATTATGTTTTTGTAAAAGGATATTGCAATTGAATGCCATTTGCTATTTTATTTCGAATTTATATCCAGACTGTTCATATGTTGATTCCTGGGATTTTATGGAAAACTGATTGCATGTTTTGACTTTGAAAATTTTGTATTAATTCTAGAAATTTTTTTCAGTTTTTCTTTCACAGAAATGTTTATAAGATGTTATATTATGTTTCTATAAAAGAAAATTTCAATTGATTGTCATTTGCTATTTTATTACAAATTTAGTTTCAGCTTGATGCATGTATCAAGTTCTGGAAATTCTAAAAATTTGATGAACATGCATGCATAAAAAATTAATATTAATCTTTTTAAAATTTGTTTTTATAAATTTTATGCATGCAAATGCAAGCTGAGATGCTACCAGCTGTATGAGATGCACGACATTTGTTATTAAAGTGGTTATCTTATGGATGCATGATGTAATGTTTGTCTAGTGTTAGAAGTAATATGACAAGTGTCATACACATATGATGTGTTAGCTTATTCAAATTTTTAATAAATAAATCCTAGGAGTTAGTTTCTAGAATTTATTATTAGACATATTTAGAATGTGGAATTAGTTTCTGAAATTTATTATTAGACACATTTAGAATGTGTGTAAGACTCTGGAATTTTTCCAAAATTAATTGAATTTGATTCAATTAATAAATAAAGTCGAACTCAACATTGGTCAACTTTTTGAAAGTTGGAGTTGTCTTACTTAATGACTTATAATGTATGTATTTCGGTTACGGAACCTAAATAAGGTTCTTATGTGATAAAAATGCATTATTTTGATGAAAATGGCATGCTTAATTCATGCGCTTGAAATTAGGGTTTTGGAAATTTTCCGAACATCAAATCGGTCTTTAGTATCTAGTAGGTTAACTTATCTATCTTGACGATTTTGGCCGTCAAGATAATTTTGGCTAGTGCTAAAATTGTTTAGATAAATTTGAAATGACCTAGGGATATTATAAAGGACTAATTGGTGCATGGGAATTTTGGAAACCCTAAGGATTAATTTAGAATTAATCCAAGTAGAGCATAGCAAATCTAGTGTGACTAGATAAAGGCATATAACCTATGATTAAAGTGTTTAATCTGGACATCAAAATAATTGAATTTTAGGGTTCCTAATCTAATCACAATCATAATTCGGATTAGTCAAGACTAACACTAGTACCTTATTAGGTTCAAGAGTTGAATCGAATCATGAACTTTAGATGCGTAGTCAAGTCACAACATAAATTTAAACCTCCTTTGTGTGATACATGCATTAGATGCACTTTAAGGGTAGTTATGGACATAGGCTCAATTTAATTGAGTTATCCATAATCTAAATGTAAATGTGATATACATAATCAAGATCATCCAAGTATTAATGAGACTAAAAGACAAATCCCTCAACCAAAATATTAGGACTTACGTTTTCCATTGATATGGTAAAAACCAAAGTTCTTTTAGAGTGGGTTGTTGGGCAAACCCAAGCCCACTCTAGACGAATATGTTTAAACCATGGAAATTAGATTTTTAGATTAATAAGTTGGTCCTAACTGGAAGCGTTGATTTGTTGAGTAAACTTCAGGTCAATGTGGATAGAGGCGAAGTTGGGTTATACACATAGGATGTATATAAATCAGGAGTTGAGAACCCAATGAGTGTTCTAAATCAACAGTTGATGGCATAAGTCAATAGTTGCATAATTGAATGCAATTGGTATGAATAATACCTAACAATTGACCTAAGGTGGCTTGTTAGGCAAACCCAAGGTCATTCTTGGTGATATCAGATATCGATCCATTGAGAAAACTATAATTTTTTTCGAATTAGTAGTGAGGGCTATGGATTTGAATAAGAATAATGGGACCCATGATGTGTGTTATTAAAGTCCTTATAGATAGGCATTAAGTGTACATTCTAACACTTTCTCTCGTTCTTCTAGGTTATTAAATCATACAATGTCTTCTAGTATGAACCTACGCTCCATACTAGATTCCAACAAACTTATGGTACCCAACTTCTTGAATTGGCTACAGAATTTGAGAATTGTTCTCAAATATGAAAAATTAAGATATGTGCTAAATGAACCACTTCCCAATCCCCCTGTTGTCGATGCATTAGATGAAGATCAGAAAGCTTACAAAAAGCTACTAGATGATAGTGAGTTAGCTAGCTGTATAATGCTGGCCTTTATATCACCAGAACTGTAAAAGCAGCATAAGGCTATGGATGCTCATACCATAGCCTACCATCTGAGGGAACTGTTTGATGAGCAAGCTCGATCTGAAAGGTTCGAGACCTTGAGGTTGCTTTCTGTTCTTAGATGGTTGAGGGATCATCTCCAGTGCAGTATACACTGAAGATGAATGGATATATTGAGAGGCTAAGCAGTTTGGGTTTCCTTATAGATTATGAATAAAGTATCGACTTAATTCTGACTGGTTTGATTGATAGTTATTCATAATTTATTCTTAACTATCAGATGAACCAAATATCCATGATGATACTGAGCATATTAATCAGTTCAAAATATTTGAGCAAATTGTTAAGAAGGACAGTAAGGTTGTGATGCTAGTGGACTCTGCTTTTAGTTCTCGAAAGAAAAACCAAAAGAAGAAGAAGTCCAAGAGGCTAGTGGGAGGTGTAGCCAAGAAGAAGGCAAAGGAGGCAACACCGAAGGGGATATGCTTCCATTGCAACAAGGAAGGACATTAGTAGAGGAACTGCTAAGCTTATTTGGAGTCACTAAAGTAGAAGAAGGCATTAGATGCCCCACCATCTACTTCAGGTAAAATATTTTTCATTGAGGTTAATACTATTTCTGATCATAACATTTGGGTATTAGATATCAGATGTGGCTCATATATATATGTTGATATGTAGGGTATCAAAGATCATAGATTGCTCAAAAAGGGAGAGACGGAACTACATTTGCAAAATGGAGCAAACGTTACTACATTAGCTGTAGGAACATATGTTTTGTATCTTCCCAGTGAGCTAGAGTTAATTTTGAAAAATTGCTATTATGTACCCGTTGAGACTAAAAACATTGTACCTGCTTCATGTCTTAATAAAGTGGGATTTCATTTAACTTGTTCAAGTAATGGTTGTTCAATTAAGTTGAATGAAATGTTGTATAGTACTGCTACGTTATGCAATGGAATTTACATATTAGATATGTCCAATCTAATCTTAACTATCAATGATAATAAAAGACAAAAACGAGATAACCTAAAATCATCTTACTTATGGCATTGTCGACTTGGCCATATAAGTGAGAAATGCATGATTAAGCTACACAAGACTGTAGCTTAGGGTCATTTGATTATGAAACATATGATACATATGAATCTTGCTTGGTAGGCAGAATGACTAAATTATCTTTCAAAGGAAAAGGTGAACAAATGAATGGGTTAGTAGACCTAATACATTCTGATATATATGGTTTGATGTCCATTCATGCTAGAGGTGGTTTTTGTGTACTTCATTACTTTTATCGATGATTATTCACGATATGGGTATGTGTATCTAATGAGATACAAGTTCGAAGCATTTGAAATTTTTAAACAATTTATACATGAAGTAAAGAAACAACTCGGTAGAAGTATTAAGACACTTTGATCAGATCGAGGTGGTGAATACTTAAATGAAAATTTTCTATCTTATCTCATAGATAATGGGACAGTATCCCAATGGACTCCGCATTTCACACCACAACATAATGGTATGGCTGAAAGCAAAAACTAAACTTTATTAGATATGGTAAGGTTAATGATGGGCTTAGCAGATCTATCGAAATCCTTTTGAGGTTATGTACTAGAGACTGTTGTTTATGTGACAAACAAAGTCCCTTCAAAGCCCTATCTTTCTCATATGAAAGTTAGGGGTTGTCGGCTTATGTGAAGCAGATTCAATCAGACAAGCTTGAAACGAAGTCTGATAAATGTCTATTTATAGGATATCTTAAAGAAAAAATTCGATATCAGTTCTATAATGCTTTAGAGCAAAAGGTATTTTTCTCAAAGCATGTTGTCTTTTTAGAGAAAGAGTTTCTTCTAAGAGAAGACAGTGGGAGCAAAATTGAACTTGATGAAGTTCGTGATGCTCAAACAGAAGCAAATCAATTGCGTAAACCTAAAATTTTTGTTCATAGAGATGAGACAATAGTTGAACCTTCTAACACAAAAAAATGTTTGTAGGTCAACTAGGATACATAATGTTCCAGATAGATATGAATTTATCATAAGCAAACAAAATGATGTATTGCTCATAAAGGACGATGAGCCTATAACCTATGAAGAGGCTTTGAAGAGTTTAAAATCTAAAAAATAGATTCAAGCCATGAATTCTGAAATGAATTCCATATATGAAAACCAAATATGCACTTTGGTTTACCCACGCGAAGGGTTAAAACCTATAGGATGCAAGTGGATTTTCAAGAAAAAAAATCAACATGGAAGGTAATGTGGTTAACTATAAAGTGAGGCTAGTCGCTAAAGGTTATCATCAAAGACAAGGAGTTGACTATGATGAGACATTCAGCCCCGTAATTATGCTTGAATCCATTAGAATACTGCTAGCCATTGTTGCTTATTATGATTATAAAATATAGCAGTTGTATGTGAAGACAACTTTCCTGAATGGAAACCTAGTTGAGGATGTATATATGATACAACCTGAGGGCTTCGTAACCAGAGATGGCAGAAAGGTATGCAAGCTTCAAAAATCCATTTATGGATTGAAACAAGCATCTAGGAGTTGGAGCATCTGATTTTATGAGATAATCAAAGAATTTGGTTTCTCACAAAATCCTGATGAATCTTGTGTGTACAAGAAGGTTAGTGAGAGTGCTATCATATTCCTTATGTTATATGTGGATGACATATTACTAATAGGAAATGATGTCTCAAGTTTGCTATCAGTCAAAGTTTGGTTTTCCTAGAATTTTTCCATAAAAGACCTTAGAGAAGCAACTTACATATTGGGAATAAAGATCTATGGAGATAGATCAACGTACATAGATAAAGTGCTAAAAAGGTTTAGTATGGAGCAGTCCAAAAGAGGGTTACTTCCTATAACTCAAGGGACAAAACTCTCGAAATCTATATGTCCTAAGACACAAGATGAGAGGACTCATATGAATATGATCCTGTATGCTTCGGCAGTAAGATCAGTCATGTATTCTATGTTATATACAAGACCCGATATATCATATGCTTTAAGTGTTATTAGCAGATACGAATCGGATCCTGATAAGGGTCACTGGGTATTAAGAATATCCTAAAGTATGTGAGAAGGACTAAGGCTATATTCTTGATATATAGAAATGGAGATCTCGTGGTGAGCGGGTATACAGATGCTAGTTTTATTGGGCCCCGATTCCTTTTCTTACTAAATAAGCATATGTTCAGTTTATTTTGAGGTTGAGTTTGATTAATTTGTTTT
>JANZXR010379318.1:0-17959 GCA_027575705.1 Erythroxylum echinodendron
GAAAGCTTAATTGGAAAAGTTGATGTACATAAGGGCTTATTTGCAAATTGTTAAAAGTTAAGGGACTTAAATGTAATCTGTCAATTTTTGGAGGACCACTATGTAATTTAAGTTAAGGGGCTTAATTATAATGTTCAAAGGTCCAAGGACCAAAACATAAATAAAGTATTGGTCATTTTCAAATCTTAGGCTTAATTACAAATTTAGGAAAAGTTGGACGGTATAATAGTAATTTCACATAAGCTAAGGGTAAAATGGTAATTTCACCATGTTTGATTAAAGAAGAGTCAACATTCTAGACCCTTCTTCACCTTATGGCCGTCCACCTTACCATTAGAAATTAGAAACACTTTGTTTTAGTTGAAAGAAAAGAGAAGAAAGGAGAAAAGAGGAAGAAAAGAGGTTGACCCTCACCAAAATTTTACCAAGTTTTTGCTTCTTTAACCCAAACCAAGGTATTCTAAGTTAATTTGGGGTCAAGGAACTCAAATCTATCATTATATTTTAGAAATTCTCAAAAGATTTGAAGATATCACCAAAGGAAAATTTAGGTAAATTTTGTCTCATCTCTCTCCACTTTATGATTTTGAGCTTGATGTTAAGATATGTTGTTCTCTATGCGTAACTATGCATGAGACATGGTTTATATGAATTAAATGATTCATGGAGAAGCTTCTTTAAGCCAAAACTGAAATGCCCTCTCTTTGGTGAAAGTTGGTGAAAATTTGAATATCTTTTAAAATTGATGGTTTAAATGAATTATATGATGTTAATTGTGTATATATAATGTGAATTGATGATGAAAAATGGAAGAAGTATATTAGAAGGAGGCTTTCAAGTTTATGCCTTTAGGTGTTTGATAATTAGGATGTAAGGATTTTGATGGTGAGCATTGGAAAGAGGCTTTCATGTTTACTTAGAGTAAACTTGAATTGTTGCATGGATAAAAATGTGCTTAATTATGCTTTGAAATGCGTAAGTATTGGATCAAACGCATTAAATGCCTTGGAAAATGCAAAAGAAAGCTTATGTGAATAATAAGAGAAGTAACCATGTGAGAAGCTTCATGGCCGAATCCTATAGCTTAAAATTTTGATATTGTGTTTTATACACTTATGTGATGGTGTATTTGAGTAGTAAATACATTGCATTTGTATGTATAAAGGCTTAGGAGCTGTGAATCAAGGAGCTGATACTGAGGATTGTTGAAGTCAAAAGAGTGTACACCTTCTTTTGAGGTGAGTTGGGGAAAACATGTCTCTCAAATGAGATTAAGACAACCTAAGACATGCATGACTTGTATGTCAATTTTGAACCTAGGTAATGCATGGTAGATTTGAATCTTAAATAGATGCTAGTATACTTGTGTATTTAATAAATGACATTTTTTTGAATAAATCTTTGCTCTTGAAGTGCAACTGATGTTTTTATTTCATAATTTAAGGAATGATATTGTTTTCAACACCTACACTTGCAAATAATATTTTATTTTCTGAAACTACATTTTTGAATAACTTTGCACTTGGAGTTCAAAAGATGACTTTCATTGCATGAAATAATGTTTTGGAACTTACATATGCGTAACCGAGTTATGTATGTTGCATATGTGTATTCTCATTTGGCTTAGAGCTATGGCAAGGTTCCAAGTTATCGGTTGGACTAATAAATAAAGGCATGATACCTTACTTGATTTTTTGTACTTAATATTTGTATATGATTTTTTTTATTGGTGAGGAAATGGTAGCCAATTGCATGCTGGGTATAACAGATTAAATGTCCCCTGTACTCTTGACGCTAGTACATAAAAGTTGAGTCCTTGTACGACGCTATTCTATAGGACTCGCGGGTGATTACACACTTAGAGATTTGGTCACTGATGAGGTCATCACCTTGGGTCATGATGCTCTTGTCGATTGTAGTCTGGACTCACTACTGATGAAATTCGAGCCAACATTGATATTCGACAGGTGTGCACACTAGTTTGGCCGACTAGTGGTGACACACATAATTGTTTTGTCTTATTATGATGTTTGGCTTCTTGTAGAGATTTGATTTTTACATGTGATGCTTTTATGCTTATGTGTACTGGAACTGGAACCTATGTTCACTGAATGAGTAATTAATAGGATAGGCCTATGTCGTTCCTAACCAGTATGACATGGGTCGTAGACTAGGTCTATGTGGCTTTATGTCATACATATTCACTTTATAGGTGGTTATGTGCATGTTAAATATATAAAATTGTTCTTAGGTTATTTAGACCATTTTGGTGTGTACCGGGTTCTGTTTGTGATATATGTTTTTTTCCTTCTCACTGAGTACATAGTGTATTCACCCCCTCTACTTCCCAAACATGCAGTTTAATTTGGTGAGTTTGAAGTTTTGAGTGGATCGTGTGGTCTTTTGACATTTTCAGGGTATTATCTCACATGGGTAGTCTCTGTTTTGTACTTTTGATGTATAGTGGCTCATGATTCTATTGATATGCTTTATAAGTTTTGTAAATTAACTCTTGATTGTCTTGTTGTTAGTAAATAACCTTATGTGTGAACCTTTTATGTTGTCCAAATATTTTTAAAGATATTTAGTTAGCCTTGAATAGTCGAGTTAAGGGTTCCGTGAGTATCCTTAGCTCGGGTATGCGGTGGTTGTCATATGCCTGATGTGGTTTCGGGTCATGATAGTGATCCCTTTTTACTTCATTCGTAATTATGGCCTCTTAAGTTTTCACTAGAATGTAAATTAGCCGCTACTACTTGGGCTCCTCTAAACTATCTTAATTTCTGTCAATGTCTTGAGGGTGATAGGCACCATTTGATATGTCGATGTCATCTTAGGTGGCCGCTCTTGTAGTCCCATAACTTAAATCAATCTAGTCACATATAGGCCTAAGTAAATAGCTCCCATTGCGGTGTAGTATGCCTAACGCTTGAAGAATCAGGACAAGGCATGGGTTTGATGCTTAAATAACTCCAAATTGCTCCAAACTTGTTTGAATTCATTCCTTTTTATTCCAAATGAGTGAATTAGACGTATAAACAAAATATGAACAACTTAAGTACCAAAATTAGTTAAAATATTCAGATAGAAAAACAAGAAGCATTAAATATGAGACTAAAAATATGACTAAATTACCACTTGTTAATCTCCAAATCAAATTCCAACAACAATAAAATCCATCTAATTAGTCTTGTTTTAGCATCCAAATTATATAAGAAGTGTCATAATGAAGAATGGTTAGTATAAGTCGGAAAAGATTAAATAAGATCCAAATTTATCAAATGAAAAAAAATTGCTAATAAATATTTTTTGTGGTTATTTAATTCTTTTGAGCATTTGTTAAAGTCTTGCTAATGTTGTAGAAGGGCTAGAAATCCTCCTCCTTCCTTTATCTAAGAATTGTATATGTTGTAAAATCACTAGTAAAACACGTAAGCTCAAAAGGAAAATTATATTCTAGAGCACTCGTAATTGGGGAATTAGCTAATTTCTCCTTAAGAAGAGTGAATGCAACCAAACACTCTAGAGTAAATAGAAAGGCACAATCTTTCTTAAGTAAGTTGGTCAAAGGCATGGAAGTTTTAAAAAATTCCTTAATGGACCTTCTATGAAAACCTATAATTTTTAGAAATCTCCTAACAACTTTAATTGGAATTAGTGGTGGTAATTCTTTAACAGTTTCAATCTTTGCTCTTTCTATCTCAAATTTCCCGTACAAGATCTTATAGCCTAGAACTGTGCCCTTTTATACCATGAAAAGGAAAATTTCCCCAGTTGAAAACATGGATAGTCTCCCCATAACGTTTAAGCACTCTTTTAAAATTATGAAGGCAAAAATAAAAATCCCAAAAAATAATAAAAAAATGGCCGTCATGCACCTCTAAAATACACAATATAAAAGACATCCTCCTATAAGTAAATGTATCATATGGAAACATAAATGTTGCTTTCTTTTGGTACTTCAGTGCTACAAGAATTTGAAAATAGCCCCAAAAAACATCCAAAAAGAAATAGTACACATGGTTGATAAGTTGGTCAAACATCTGGTAAAGAGGGGAAAACGATCTTATCTGAGTGGCATCATTCAACTTTATATAACTATACAAACTCTCCACCTAGTGATAATCCTTATAAGAATCAACTTGTTCTTCTTATTAGGTACCACTGTTTTCCCTTCTTTCTTAAGAACAATTTGCACTGGGCTCAGCTAAAAACTATTAGAAATAGGGTAAATAAAAAGAGAAATTTAATTACCTCGTTTTTGGAAACTTCCTTTATATTTAGATTAATCCTTCTTTGAGGTTGCATAACTAGTTTGAAATCATCTCTTACCAAAATCTCAAGTCTACAAAAAGAGAGATTAATTCCTATAATATTCGAAATCTTCCAAACTGTTGTCCTCTTATGGTCTCTAAGTACTTTCAATAACTTTTCTTTTTTGTGTAACTTCAAATTTAAAGCTATAATCACTAGTAGATTTAAGTCATTCTTAGAAAATGCATAGTCGAGTTGATGCGATAACTTCTTCAATTCTAAAAAAAAAGTCGTCTTTAATGAAGGGTTTCAACCTCTTCTATTTACTCCTGTCAATCTCCCCAAACTGTTTTGGCTAAACCATCCATTTGTTAGCCTCAAGATAGGTTATTTTCTTAAATCTCAAAAGGTCAACTTTCTTCTCCTCCTCACCTTAAACATGGCATAACTGCAATATGTCATTATGGAAATTCCTACGAAGAATATGAAACTACAACATTAATAGCATTGAAAATAACAAGTTTCACCTTGTCAAGAGAGTGACTCATAGCATCAAATATTTTAAATATTACCTCTTCATCCTCAACCCTAACCACTAATTTACCATCACTAACATCAATTATAGCTCTAAAAGTAGCTAAAAACGTTTGACCAAAAATTAGAAGTACTTCAATATCCTTATCAATGTTCAAGATCATAAAATCAATTAGAAAAATAAACTTATCTACTTAATCAACACTTCCTCAATGATTCTTTTGGGTATTTAACTGACCTATCATCTAATTGAATGCCCATTCTAGTTGGTTTAGGCTCTCCAAACCCCAATTTCTTAAATAATTTATAGGGCATCAAATTAAAATTTCTTTCTAAATTATCCAAAGTTTCTCAACAAAAGCTACTAACTAAACAAAAAATATTAAAACTCCCTAGATACTTAAGTTTTTTAGCAAGTTGTTTTGCAAAATGGTAGAGCACTCCTTATTTAATATCATAATAGATAACTCCATTAACTTTCTTTTATTTGATTGTAGTTAATTCAAAACTTTAGCATGTTTGTGCATTTGCGAAAAAGGCTTAATAAAAGGTAAGTTAATGTGAAGTTTTTAAAAAAGTTTAAGAAACTTACCAAACTACTCATCTATATGATCCTTCTACAACTTTGCTGGGTACATAATGGTAGGTTCGGAATCCTTTACATGTTAAGTTCGCTAACCATCTCTCTCCTTATCTTTATTCTTTTTACCAATTTTTCACCTTGTTTCCCTTCCACTCTTAACTCTTTCCAATTCTAAGAAAGTTGTCTTGACATGCTCCCTAGGATTTGTTTTCGTATTGCTTAGTAAGCCTCCTTACTGTCTCTTAAAAACCAATTTAGCAACTTGTTTAATGTGGTTCTCCAAGTTATGAATAAAACCTCTTGATTTCTAATTGAAATTTTGATAGCCTGAAATTTTTATGGAGATGGTGCTACTTAAATCTTAGTGGAGGATTTTGCTTTTGTATCCTTGATTTCTTTGAGCAAAATTTATATGGTTTCTTTAACTAGATTATATGTGTTTATGTATGGATTTTTTTATGGATGAGGTAAATTACCCATATAATCAACATGTTGTTTAATTGTGTTATAGTTTTAACAACTTGTCATTCTTGGCCTATATGTCATTCCCCATACAAATCACATTGCATCATATAAGTTGGTTATTGTAAAATCGATAATCCCTTAACATTTTTACTAAGATCTTCAACTTGACTAGAGTTGTAACTATATCAACATCATGAACACCATCTATTATACTTATCTTTAGCTGAGTGGAATGCCAGTGATAACTATTCATAGCCATTTACTTAATCAACTCCTAGGCCATCTCAAACATCTTATTACTTAACGTACCTCTAATTGCTACATCTATCATCTTTCTGGTTGATTGATTCAAATCATTATTGAATGTCTGAACCTATAACAATATAAGAAACATATGATGTGGGCATCTCATTACTTTCTTAAACGTTTTCCGTGTATAATATGATGTCTCCAACTCAATACGAGCACAAATAGAGATATCATTCCTCTTCTTGGAAGTTTTGACTAGTAGGAAGTACTTCATCAAGAATTTTTCAATCATCTAATCTTATGAAGTGAAAAATCCTTTAGGAACAGGATTCAACCATTTTTTAGCTCGGTTCCTCTTTAAAAAAGGAAACAACCTTATATTCCCTTTTCAATATCAATAGCTCTATTAACCTTGAATGCGTCACAGTTCTCTAAAAAAAAATGCTATATGGGCATCTATTTCCTCCTTGCAACCTGTCAAACTAACTAACTACAACACAATCTAAATGGTAGATCTTAAAGTTGTTAATTGTAACAACTTTCTTGTTGATATTGGTCTTAGTTCAAATTAATGATGTTCACGTATTTAGACATGGTCCTCTAGTTCTACTATGATTACTTGCAGCTCATATACTTTCTCTAAATCTTCTTGCCTTTTTTAAGTCTGATTATAAGGTTTTGAAGTGTTGTTCTCTTAATTTTTGGTTCTTCTTCAAAAAATTTAGATGAATTGTTTCGGGTAATAAATTACCCAAGCTCCTAAAATAGCAATATAATAAAAAGAAGTTAGTAATTAAAATAAAATAAAAAGAAAGAAAGAAAATAAATGCAAAAGAAAATTAATGGATAGATTAATATAGATTAAATGTTGCTAATATCTTACTCTCCGATAATAGTGCCAAAAACTTGATGTTATTTGATCTCCTATTATATAGATCTTTTAAGTGGGAATGGAAAATTTGTCTAACTTGACCACTAGGTCGAATTCAGAAGGCCTAACCCGATTTTATTAGGCTTTAAGATGGGTTTGGGCTTTCATAAGTTAATTGACATTGCTTTTTTTAGTAAAAGTTGAAAATTAATGACATCATTAAATTATTTATTCAAGCTAGATAAGGCCTAGGTGGGCCAAAACTCGACTTGGCTTATTGTCAAGCCTACTTTCTAAACAAGTGCATCTACCACTTTTATAGTATAGGTTATGAAGTATTAAGTGTTAACCCCACAAAGATCATGTTATTAGTATTAACTCTTTTTCTATTATCTAACTGACAAATTATGATGATGGTGATTGAAAAAATTCAAATTTAAATAAAAAATAAAAAAATCAACAAAATTATTTAACTAGAGTAAAAATTAAACTAATAGAAAACCAATAAGGACATCAATACTTATATAGTGAATGCCCTTATAACTTCTCATTTAGATAAGACTTCAATCATCAACTTAACCTAAATTTCATTAGATGAAGGAAGTTCCTTAATTATGATGATATTTTTCTTAATATTATTAACAACAAATCCTAGGCTAACTAATTGAAATCTCTTTTCAATTAAGTATTCTAGAATTGTATTAACTAATCTACGAATTCCTCTATTAGATTTGACCATATTATGAAAGATTTATGTGAAACTATATCTAGGATTTCATGCAATTCTTTTAGATTATGATATATCCATTCAAATAAGGGATTTCTCAATATCTAATGCATGAAATCAAATATGAATCAACATACCGATACTAATCAATTCAAGAATAGTAAAGAGCAGATAATCAAATCTTAATGAAATTGAAGAATAATTTGAACTAAAATGAATTCAATCTATAAAATCGATCCTAGGGTTCATCATATCTGGGTACCATAAAGGTTTAGTTCCTAATCATTGAATACATGGCACCAAAAGTAAAGGAAAAATAGAAACATAATAAATCTCTTTTATTCTTCATAAGATCCACTCCAAATTGTGTCTTATGGCTTATTCTTCATTCTCTTTACCACTTTAGATCATCTAATTGAGCCTTCCTGAACTTCCTACTTATTTTCCCTTCAATTTTGCCTTTTATATATTGAAATTTATACTTTAAGTGGAACACAAAATTACATGACTTTGTACTATGATGTTTTTTGCCCAAGAACTTCACAACATAGTTGAAATAGCTTCAAATCACATCAAACATATTTGTCAATTATGTGTTTAGGAAACTTAATTAAAAATGTTAGCATTTAATTAACTATATTTATATACCTATATTTAGTGTGTTTTACTTGTTATTTAATAGTTTTATAGTATTTTTGATACTTATTTTGCTTCAAGTGTGTTCATAGATGATAACTGCCTTTATAGACTAAAAAGGGAATAATTCAGATGAAATCGTGGTATAAAATAAAGATGTAAAGCAACTTTGGAGATACACAGTCATGTACAGTATCTCAGTATAAACGTGTGGCACTTTGAAGACATTGTTTTTGCCCATGTATATTGCCTGTGTAAGTCAATACGCTATGTAAAGTAACAAATTGAGGTGTTTTTAAAGATACACGATCACCTACGTAACTATGTATGTGACTGTGTATATCCCAAAAACCCTATTTTTTTACTATAAAAGGATATTATTGAAGGCCACATGAGGGAGAAGCATTTTTGTTCATAAGAAACACCAGAGAAGAGGCAGTTCTAAACAAAGGATGAAGAAAACACGAAGACTATGTGACAAGGTCTGATAAAGAGCATCATTCAATCCAAATTGCAAGAAGATTTCATTAGAGACAAAAAAGGGATATAGAATATGAATTATTTTATTTCTATTTGTTCATCTTAATATTTGTTATCGTATTTGTTTTCTGTGCTTAGGAAATAAATTATTTAGTGCCTAGTGTATCAAAAGCGACCTTCTCTTTGGCTTTTAGAATTACATCTGAACTCATCCAAGGTTTGCTGACAATTGGCCATAAAAACCTTCCTAAGTCTAGAGTAGTCGTGACACACAATAGATTGTTGAAAGATTTTCATTCTCTGCTTTCTCGTCTTGAGCCCACCTTGTCAGATTATTCAACCAGATTTAGGAACTAAATTATTTAGTGCCTTAGTGTGATGAACCCTACGTTTGGATGATAATATGATATAATCTTTTATCCAATGTAGTTTCATTGATTGGTTTATTATGATTCAATTATATGTTATATTCTTGAACTAATATATCTAGAATATTAGTCCAATATTTGATTTCGTATAATTGAGATTAAGAAATCCTTTCGTGTGAATAGATCTATTATAATTGGAAGAAGTTGCATGCAAACCTAGGGATAGGTCGAAATCCTTTAGATTAGCGTCAAACCTAATAATGAAATTCACTAATCAATAGTGCAACCTTAGGAGCTTTAACTAGAAAGAGATTTCAGTTGATTAATTCAGGGTTATTTGTTAATAGTCTTAAGAAAAATATTAACATAAGATAGGAATTTTCACAGTCCAATAATAAATAATTTAATTGCCTGATAAAGGGTTACTATTTAAGATATCTTAGGGGGTTAATCACCTAGGTACTGCTTTTTTGATATTGACTAATTATAGTATTATCTTTATCTGAGTTCATTATTGTGTCAACTTTAACTTAGTTTGTTTAATTTAAATTTTCACATCTTGATTTGATAGTTAGATAATATAAAAAGGGTTAATACTAGCACTTACATTCCTTAAGGGATCGATTGGCCAGCTACCGTTGCACTGTGCAGTTACGATTAAAACTTATAAATTTTTTATAATGTTAATCAATCAAGAAACGTCAAAATTGTTTTTCAAAATTAGAATTAATTATATGTCAATTAGATTGAAATTAATTAATTAAGTTCCTTAAAATTAAGAAAAGTGTTTTCTTAAGTAATTAAGAAAGGAGTTTATTATTTTTAAGCAAAAGAAAGATATTTCTTAATTAAGTTTATTTATTTCAATTTGATTAAGATAAATAAAAATTATTATTTCTTTTTCTATTTAGATAATGTTTCTTCTCTTATTTGAATAATAAGTTTCTTCATTTACTAGGAAAGGTATTTTTCTTGAGTAAATTTTGAAATTTTTTTTTACTTATTAATTAAGAAAATGAGCTTTTTAATATTTTAGGAATTTTTTTTCAAATTTATAAAGGGATAATTCTCTGATTAATTGAGAAAGTGATCTCTAAATAAATAATAACTTGACTTTCGAAATTAAATTTAAAATTTTTACTTTAATTTTAAAAGTAATTTTATACTAAAATTATTTCTATTTAGTATTTATACTAAAATTATTTCTATTTAGTTTTTTTAAAAGATAAAGTTGATTTTAATACACTCAGAATGAAAAAAAAATAAAAAATAGATCATTCAAGAATCTGCCACATAAATCATAAAAAATTCCTATTACAATGTCATTTATGCTAAGTCCTTGACAATACCTTTATCCAACACATTTAGGCAAAGTACATCTAGTAAAACAACATAGCTAAAGTGAATAGTTTAATAGTAAAGTACCGCACCCTTCCTTAAGATGAAAAATACTCAACTTTCCCTTTGATCTATTCTTTAGGAAGCTATAACCTGACTACTAAAGATTAACAATTTTTCATTAGCCAAAATTTGCTCTCTAATATGTTGAACTAGTTCTTCTCTAACTTGATCCATGTAGCTCTCCTTGCCCCTAAAACATTGATCATTCCTCTCCTTTTATAGCTTATAAAGACAATAGCCAAAAGCTATAACAACTAGTGATCTCTCCCCTAGATAAAAGCTTCTATAGGAGTATAGCCTTATAATGAATTCCATATAGTATGTTTAAAGTTTCTCAGGTTGCAAAGTTCCAAAATGTGCTTCCATATATTCCTTACACAGAAAACATAAGTCATTGAGGTTAAGAATGTGACGTCTGTCATGAGTAGATATTATTCCTTAAATAACAAAAATAATAACGACAATAGCTCAGCAAAAAATCTCACTGATATGCAATGTTTGGAAAGGTTTAGTAATATGCAACCTTACCCGAAATGGTAGAGAGGCTATTTTCAATAGACCCATATGAAATAAAAATATATAATAAAATAATAAAATAATACTAATTAAAAATAAAATACAAGTAAAAATATACATAAAAATAATAAAAATACTAAAATAAAAATAAATAAATAAGTCTTTTGTTGACGTTACTAACAACACTATATATTCTGAAATTTTTGTTCAACTTAACATTGTTATTAAATTGACTAAATCATTTAATTGTTTTGTCTCCTTTTGCCATCATCCTATTATTATCCAAGATTTGAAGGCAAAGAAGATGATTAGAGGTGGGTGTGAATCTGGAGGTTTCTACTATTTTGATAATAGTTCAACTGCTTGCTTAGCTGTTAGCTCACCCCTTTAAATTCGTAATCACCTTGGTTATCCATCTATCCAAAAGTTAAGAAAGCCTATTCCCAATTTGAGCTCAAATCTTCATCTAGATTGTGAGTCTTGTCAATTTGGTAAACATCAACATGTTGCTTTTCCATCTAGAGTTAATAATAAAGCATAAAACTCTTTTTGTGCTAGTTCATTATGATGTTTTAGGTCCATCTTATGTTACCTCAAAACTTGGTTTTTATTATTTGTTGCTTTTGTTAATGATTAGTCTATAATGACTTGGCTATATCTAATGAAATAATTTTATGAATTGTTTTTTCCATTCCTTTTTCTTTGAAATCAAGACTTAATTTGGTTGTCCTGTTCATATCCTCAGAAGTGATAATGCCAAAGAATGTTTTCTAAATACTTTAAATCTTACATAAAACTTTGTAGTATGATTCACCAATCTTCTTGTTATCCTTGCCATAACAAAATGGTGATATTGAAAGCTAAATCAGGCATGTCATAGAATTTGTTCGAACCTTTCTAATTTATATGAAGGTTCTTAATGAGTTTTTAAGTGATGTTGTCCTCATTGCTTGCTATCTTATTAACATAATTCCATCCACTACTCTCAAAGGATAGATCCCTCGTATCTTTATATTTTATACCCATTTGTTTCCTCTTCCACTTTGTATCTTTGGATGTGTTTGTTTTGTCCACCAGCTCTAGCTAGAAGTTGATAAATTATCTCTACAAGCGATCAAGTGTATCTTCCTTAGTTACTCGAGGTCATAAAAAGGCCATTGTTGTTACAACCCCTCACTTAAAATATTTTTTATGTGCACAGATGTGACATTCTTTAAGAACACAACATACTTTCTGAGTGTAAAGATGCTAAAATCTTCCATTATTATTTACCCTCAATTTTTGTCAAGTCTTCAGATAATTTGTTTAAAAGTTGACAATTCACCTACATATTTTGATCCTTATCTTAATCAGTTGTTTTGATCCAATTTGCATGTTTATTCTTAATGACCTTTGTCTTCACATCCACAAAATAGTGACCTAGATTGGCCTATTGCTTTAAGGAAAGGTAAATAATCTTGTACCAATAAGTCAATTTCTAATTTTGTTTCTTATAACCATACACCCCCCTTCTTTTGTTCCTTTTTATCAAACCTAGATTATTTGTCTATGTTGGATCGGAAAATAAAACATGTAAGATTTGACTAAAACGGTATATTTCAAAACTTTTTTAAAAATCAACGCACGACGGAAGCAAGACAACCAAATCAACGTGCCAAGCCATACATGATACGGTATATGGAAAAAAATTATGATAAGAACAAGATGGAGATTATATTATCGACTCCTTTTGCTATAACTTTAATTTCTCGCTGTGCTATCCTCTCCTTCTTTAGCTTTACTTTTGAATCTTTTCCTTTGTCAATGTATCCTCTCCTTGTTCTTGTTCTTCTTAGGCAATTTGGTTAACAAGATCCTTTGGTGGGAAAGGATAAGAAATATTTGGAGGAGATTTTTCTTAGAAGAAAGAAGCCAAGGATGAGACATCTCTTATGCAAATTTCGGCTAACACATGCAAGAAAGGAGAGAGAGTCCAAAAAATGCAAGAACTCCTCTCTTACACCTTTTCAATTTCAGTTATGCTTGAAAAGAAAGAAGAAGTGAAGAGCATCCAATGCATCACTTCATTCTTTAATCAAACATAAAGAAGCCATTAAATGAGACTCTTCTCATTTGTTTTAAGATGGCTATATGAAAAGACCAATAACCTAAAATGACATGTCAATTTCAGTTTTAGTGATGAAAGAAGGAAGATGATCCATCAAATGCACATCTTTCATCTTTAATCAAATGAATGCTAAAAGGTTACATTACATGCCATCATTAAAAGACAACCATTAAACCATTTAATGGTAAGATCATTACTCTATTTAATGATGATAAAGCATGATAAATACCATCTTTATTTAGCAATTCAATGCTAAATGCACAGCTGCACATTTAGCCCTAATAAAACAAAATTGGACCTTGCATTTCTTTACGAATTTTGTTTTAGTTTAATTAATCTAATTAAACCAAAGCCTAGCCTATTTCTAAATGTTCATTTGTGCTTCTAATTAACCATTAATTAGTGCAAGCCCAACATTGAATTATAAGCTTTAAAACCTCCATTTATACTTCTTAGTTTGCTTGATAACCTTCCTTGAAGCCAAGTGGGGGATCTTATTAGATTTAGAAAATTCAAGCTCTAATAAGCCTATAATTAATTTAATCTCATTAGAATTAAATCTAGTTTATTAACTAAATGTCATTCCACTAAAGACAATTAGTTGAACTCTTGAATTACTAAATATTATAAGAACACATATTTCAAATAAGATGTCCAATTGTAAACCTTATTATGAACCTTATCATAGCCATCTGCACAACAAGGGGTTAAATTACCATTTTGCCCTTATATTGGTTTTTTCTTTTAGATCTCCCGTTTTACTCTATATGATGATTAACACACAAGATCTCATCTTGGTGTTAGGACTTGATGGGTAGCTAGTCTATTAAACACCTAGCGCCCGTTTAATCACCAATCTCCATAAATCATCTAAAAGTGATGATATCACTATAAAGTCTTTATTTGAGAGAATGTTCCCTAATACATGTTTCAATTAATAATTCCAACATGCAGAAACTGGATTAATACTCTGTAAAAAATCCATTTGGATCATATCAAGAATTATAATGAAATACATATGAGTTCACCACTCATCAAGATTGTGGTCCATAATAAGCAAATGCTAAAATGTATGTTTTAAGATTAAAGTAACGGCCTAGTTTATTTATTAAAACATACGTGATTCCAAATTTATTTAATAGTTTCATTATCGATAGTTAACTACTATCATGATATGAAACTCACCATTCCCTTAAAGTACTCCTTTACTTATATGGAGATAAATCGTAACACTACAATCTAAACTATAATCAAGCGACCAACTTGATTATTCAACTTTGAATCAATTAATTCAAATTCTAATAATATACATGTTTCCAATACATCTCTATGTATATGTATATTACTTACAGAAGAATCTCAGTACCTTATGACTAGTTTTATTATGCTAATATATATAAAACCAAACTCTTTTGTTACATTAAGAATAATTATTTTCATTACAAAAAGTAACTGGACGAAAATTAAGTTATAAGTAAATACACTTGCTTTCTAGAGAACTATATTTACATAACTCCAACAGTTTATTAGACCCTTAAATTGAGGACCACTTCTCAGCGACCTTCATGATAGGCCTTAGGAGGGAGGTTAGCTAGATTACATGCATGAGAAAGGCATGCGAAAATACTAAGGCAAACATGGGTGAGTGGGATCAAACTTGGTATGAATTTTGGTAGAGTCTCGAACCTTGTGGAGTTTGACTCGACCAAGTCTAGGAACTTAATGGACTAAGGACTTGGCCCATGCTCGGATGAATGGACCACGACTAGCAGACTTGTTGTGGGAAGCACTGGATCAGGCCAGTGTGCTATATGGGCTTCAGTAAGATCACACTATATCATCAGCGGATAAAGATCATGGGGAGATCTTGGATGATGTGGTGACAACTAGGAGTTAGAGTTACAGTGGAACCCAACATCTGAAGGTAGTAGAGATCTTTGAGAATAAGGATGCTAGTTTCCTATTTGAATGTAAACTCTATCTTTCTGTTATCTTTTAGATTCTATCTTATCAGTTAGAGTCCTATTTAGATGGGGGTGTCATCCAATTAGTCCACATGATGTAATATGATAGAGATAGATGTGATCTTAGCACGATCTTAGGCAATTCAATTTGAGTGAGATTCTGAATATAAATTAGCTTCCAAGTTAGAATGCCTATATATAGCTCATTCGAGCTTTTCTCTCAATTCAGTCAGAGAGAGATCATTCCTTGTATTCTTTTGAGGGAAAGTAATATAAAGGTTAGTTTTACCGTATCTCTCTTATGTTTCTTTGTTGCTTTTACTTTCTTATTGCTTTCGTAGCATTGCTTCTTCGAGTGTGCAAGGTAAACACTTCGAGGGTCGTTAAAGGTTGAAGTCTTACTTAAGCAAACCTAAGTGAGACCATCGCGCAAAGGGTATTGGCGACCTAAGGTGGCCTTTGTATCACAAGCCATGGCATGAAAAATATCATAATTCATAAAGACAAAAAATGAAAATCTAACAAACATTATGGATAGGCTAAGTCTATCATAATAATACAAAGGATTACAACTAACAGAAAAGACATATCAACATAAATTATCTTGCTAGTATTGAACTAATAATTTGAAAAATGATTTATTTGTTATAAATATCATCAAAAGATAAAATATTGTTATTTAATTTCATGAAAATGGAGATGTTTTGATACATGACCATATTTGACGATATGTTCTTCGTTGAACACTTGAAGTAATGTGTAACGCTGGACTCTTTGAGCTCTTTTTTATATTGGTCTTACTTGGAGATACTACTGTATATTGATATACACATGGTTGTATTTGAGCTCAAAAATATATTTTAATCCTTTCGGTATATATGCCAGTGATATATAACATTATATGCCCTTACATGAACTTAGAGTTCATGGGGATGCGAAATCTTAGATATTTCTGAAATATAAGCTTCTAAGTGTGTAAAACATAGTTCATTAGATGGATGTGGCCATGCTGGTCGAGTTAAATATGTTCTAATGCCTTGGAGGTGATTAGACATGATTTATAGACTTATTAGACACTTAGAAAGCTTAATTGGAAAAGTTGACCTACATAAGGGATTTAAAAGTAATTTTTCAATTCTTGGAGGCCCAATATATAATTTTATAAAGTTAAGGGCTTAATTATAATTTTCAGAAGTCCAGAGACCAAAATGAAAATAAAAGTTTTAGTCATTTTCAAATTTTGGGCTTTATTGCAAATTTAGGAAAAGATTGAAAGATATAATGGTAATTTCACATAAGCTAAAGGAAAAAAGGTAAATTCACCATGTTTGATCAAAGAAGAATCAATATTCTAGACCCTTCTTCCTTGTGTGTGGCCGTGCACCCCACCATTTACCATTAAAGCACTTTGTTTTAATTAAAAGAAAGGAGAAGAGAGGAGAAGAAGAACACTTTCAGCCATCACCCAATTTCCACCTTTTTTCTAATTCTCCAACCTAAACCAAGGTGATCTAAGTTAATTTGGGTTCAAGGAACTCAAATCTATCATTATATTTGAGAAATTCTCAAAGGATTTTAAGATATCACTAAAGGAAAGTTTAGGTAAATTTTGTCTCATCTCTCTCTACATTATGATTTTGAGTTTGGTGTTAAGATATGTTGTTCTCCATGCTTTAATATGTATGAAATATGGTTTAGATGAATGAAATGAGTCATGGAAAAGTCTCCTTAAGCCAAAACTGAGATACCCTCTCTTTGGTGAAAGTTTGCAAAATTTTAAATATCTTTTGAAATTGATGGTTTAAATGAAGAGAATTGGATTAATTGGAGTGGTGAAATGTGTTGTTTTTTGGAAGTGCTTGCTATATAACAAGATAGGAGCATGAATTAATATGATAAAGTCTTGAAAATATGAATTGAAAGTTATGCAAATTAGGTGTTTGATAAAATGCCTAAATGAACTTAGCTTAGGATTTAAAGATTGTAATGGTGTGCATTGGAAAGAGGTTTTTATGTTTACTTAAAGTAAACTTGAATTTTTTCTTAGATTGATGAGTAGTGACCTAATGTGCTTGGATAAAAATGTGCTTAATTATGCTTTTAAATGTGTAAGTATTGGATCAAAGGCATTAAATGCCTTGGAAAATGCAAAAGAAAGCGTATGCGAATAATAAGGGAAGTAATCATTTTGAGAAGTTTAATGGTCAAATCCTATAGCTTAAAAATAGTGATATTGTGTTTTATACACTTATGTGATGGTGTATAAATATGAGATACTTGTTTGAGTAGTAAATGCATTGTATATAGTATGTATAAAGGCTCGAGAGTTGTGGATCAAGGAGCTTGTACCGAGGATTGTTGAAGTCAAGGGAGTGTATACCTTCTTTTGAGGTGAGTTGGGGAAAACTTATCTCTCAAATGGGACTATGACAACCCAAGACATGCATAATGACTTTTATGTGAATTTTGAACCTAGGTAATGAATAGTATAATTGAATCTCAAATATACTTATATATTTAATAAACGACATTGTTTTGAATAACTTTGAACTTAGAGTGAAAAAGATGACTTTTATTACATGAAATAATGTTTTGGAACTTACATATGCATAACTGAGTCATGTATGTTGCATTTATATGTTCTCTTTTGTCTTAGAGCCATAACAAGGGTCTATTTTATCGGTTGGACCGATAAATAAAGGCATGGTACCTGTTATGCCCCGTTTCCGGAGTCTAACCTTCAGAAAATCATAAGACTTATCATTATCGGGTCGTCTTCTCAAAACTCCCCTTTTCTAGGCTCA